>JAHWFO010038280.1:259800-289941 GCA_023313115.1 Rhysida immarginata | reverse complement strand
TGAAATCATGACTATAAAAAATGCTTATAAGAAATTTTCTATTATCGATAAAAACTTCAAACTGCTTTTGTTGAATTCTTGAAAGCTTTATAATTAACTGCAAATAAATTATATACCCCAAATTTATTAATAATCAATAATATTCGAAATTTTAGAAAGCTTGTGTATGGAGAAACTTAGCAACATCTAAAATTACGAATTTATTAAAAAATCCCAGGGCACAATTGAACCATTTAATGATTGAATTATATTAAAATGACACCTTTTATTTATGTTTTAAATTACATTTTATTCATAAGTTATTTCACAAAAAATTAAAACCATTGCTATCGGGATCGTTTCTTGATGACGTCATTTGAGATTGTTCCCTTCTAAGAATATGAGGAAGTTAGATAAGGCCACATCTATGCTTTATCAAAGAAAGAGATTAAAATCCTATTATGTGATTTTCTGGCTATTGTCATGCAGGTGTGACCCATTTAACAACAAATTACGTAGATATTCGAAAAAAAAAAAGTAAAAATATTCCATTCAGTTATATAAAAAAATCGTTAAAAAAAACAAATAGAGATATTAAAAAAAAATTTTTTGCTTTATTTAGAAAAGATTTCTCCCTAAATTTTGGCTATTTTCAAATACGAAATTATTACATTTGTAATTTGTTAAAAAAGAATTAAAACCAAGTTTTTCAAATAGAAAATTTTATTATACATTTTAATGTATTGTTTAAAAAAAAAATGTTACTTTTAATCGATCAAAAAAAATTACTAATCAAAAGCAATTATATTCAAGATCACAAATTTAAAATTTTAAAGCAGTATATCAGTTATTGAATTTTTAAAAAAATATTTTCTATCCCCCTGTAAGAAGAATCATTTTCTCAAGAAAATAGCTGGCTGGGAAAAGGTTAATGTAATACGTTGTTTAACTCGAATGTCGGGATGTTGGAAAATAATGGCGTGCATGTTATACGCTGGCAAACATGGTGAGCTACAACAGGAAGGCTGTGCCGTCTCACCCACCTGTTTGGAAAAATGCCACACAAGGGGGGATGGGTGAAATAGCGCATGGTGCATTTTAATTAACATAAGCTTACATTGCAGGTATGATAAAGAATTGAATAAAAGGGGGTAGGCAAGATATAGTGATCTCAATTCAAGAAATTAATTAAATAATTCATCAAATATATTTAATTATAATTTCCCATTTACAGCAGTTGAAGAAGATGCCAACTACTCACAAGCAAAAGACAAACAGAGCCTCTTGGACACAATGGTGCATTAATGTGTTTCTTCATTGAAAATAAATTGTTTTCTCATTAAATACCCTATATTATCATTAACCATCTCTCCCATCCTGCATGCGTCATTTCACCCACTCCGGTAGGAGAGATGGCGGAAATGCAACTTTTTGCTTTTTATTCTCGTTATTACATTGTATTGCTTATTTCCATGTAGCTAGATGAAAACAAGGTAACCAAATGTACAAAAAGCAAATGGAAACAAAAAACGATGGTCTAAAGGAATTAGTATGGCTGCTGAGCCAATTTCCCAAAAGGTACACCATCTCTCCTGACTTTACCTTATTCAACAATTGGTTTATTCAACAGTAGGTTTATTAAACAATAGGTGTGCTGTGAATGGTTTGCGTTTGTTGGTTTCTTTTTCGAAACCAAATAACAGTTGATTTCGTATTCAGCTACAATGGGTCGATTTACAGTTAGTGAATGAATCAAACTATGTTGGTTGATATTATAAGGGTCATACAAATGAAAACGAAAATTTGTGTGGGGAAAAAAAAAAAGACGATGTGTAGGATCATAAGTTTTTGTTTTCAACAATTGCGAAACCGCACGTGCAAATTGAACAATAGGTTGCAAGTGTTGCACCACGTGAGAAAGAACGATAGCTCGCATTTCGAAGCTCTGTGAGTGATGGCTTTGTCCAAACAAGCAATCGCAAACAAATCAAAGTCAAATCGTGAAAAAATCAAAAGAAATCGCAAACAGCACGGGGAAGGTGATGATGACCGTGTTTTTTGGTCGCAAAGGCCCGATTTTACTGGATTTTCTTGAAAAAGGCAGCACAGTTAACGCAGAACGATATGGGGAAACATTGAAGGCACTGCGCGCAGCCATCAAATGCAAGCGTCCTGGACTTATTACAGAAGGAGTGCTTCTTCTCCATGACAATGCACGTCCTCACACCTCGAAAGCAACGGTAGACCTCATTAAAAACTTCAACTGGGAAGTAATGCAGCATCCACCTTACAGCCCTGACATATCCCCATGTGACTTTCACGTGTTTGGGGATCTCGAGAAACATCTAAAAGGCTGCAGGTTTCAGTCGGACGATGAAGTGAAGTAGAAATTTTGGAATGATTCCACATGCAACCGAAAGACTTATTCCATAAAGGAATTACACGCCTTGTTACACAGTGGGATAAATGCCTTAACGTATTTGGAGAGTATTTTTAAATTCCTTGTATACACTTTGGATAAAATAAATAATTTTCGTTTTCATTTGTACGACCCTTATACCAACAAGGAAATAACGTTGCAAACGTTAGACGGCAGTGGGTGCGAAAGTATCCAAATAGGCAATCATCTGCAAGAAGCACAATCCACGTATTGATTAGAAAATTCGAGACAGATGGAACGGTCAAGGATGCACACAAGGGACGAAATGGCCGAACTCCAACAATAGTAACACCAGAAACTTGCACAGATATCCATTGCACACTGATGGACGCTCCTATACATCAACTCGCCAGTTAAGCTGACAGCACATGCTTCCCAAACTTCAGTGATACGATGCATTAAAAGAATAGGGTTCAGGTGCTAGAGACCCGACTTACGCATAACATGAAGGAAACTGACCATGGCTGCCGGTTGTACAGGGTGATTCAGTCAATATCTGACCATTTTACTCGAATGACGTGCTTTAGGGATAAACAATTGAAAGAATATGAGCACCATATCGAATTTCTAAATAGTTGGAGTTTGTATTGTTGCAACGGCACTGCATGAAAATCGTACTGTTGAAAAATGGCGCCCGCTTTATCAACAGAGCAGAAATGCAAGATTGTCGAATGGTATTTCGAGACAAAATCGCCTGTAACCGTGCAAAGAAAGTTCCGGAAAGAGTATAAGTGTCGAGACACACCAGGCAGGCAAGCAATCATGGATTTTGTCAAGCAATTTCGTGCTACTGGATGTGTTAAAGGCAAGAAAAATTCGGAAAGGCAAGAGATTCGGAAATCGTGTCATTTCAAACAGGTTACCAGATCGATTCGGGGTGGCTTTTTTTGGCCCCCAACGAGTCCTGACCTAAACCCATGTGATTTTTATCTCTGGGGGTTCCTTAAAGACAGTGTGTTCACTACAGCACCAAGAACCCTAGACCAGATGCGACAAAGCATCGTCGACTGCTGCACCCTTGTGGATGCAGAAATCCTGGATAGAGTTATGAACAACTTCACCATTCGGCTGCGAGCAGTTCAAAACGTTCGTGGTGGCCACATTGAGCATATCATCCAGACTTTTCCACGGGAATAAAAACTCCGAACTGCCTAAAAATATCATACTGAAATGCTAAATGGGTCAATAAATCATAGTACTGAAACGGTCAGAAATTGACTGAATCACCCTGTATGACATTCTGGATGAAGAACCAAACGTATTAGACTGCATTTTATGGACTGATGAAGCTAAATTTCACCTGAACGGATTAGTGAACATGCATAATTCTACTAGTCGGATGAAAATCATCATAGCAAAATGGAGAAGGGCTTACGTCCAGATGTTAACGTTTGGGCAGAAATATGGTCTGGAGGGATAATTGGGCCCTTTTTCTTTGAGGGAAATTTAACTGCAATTGGATATCACAATCTGTTACGGATAAAGATGATTACAGCAATTCAGGCGCAAGGTCCAATGGACATCATTTTTCAACAAGATGGTGCTCCGTGCCACTATGGTAGAGTGGTCCATAATTCTCTTGACACATTGTTTCTTGAGAGCTGGATAGGTCATGGCGGGCCTATGTTATGACCTCCACGCTCCTGCAATATCACACCTATGGACTTTGCAGTGTGGGGAATTGCCGTGATATGGTCTATAAGGAACTCTCACACTACATCGAAGTCATTAAAGTACTAGTCTAGGAGGGATTCGATACGTTTACCCCACCAGTCTGCGTTAAAATTTGTCGAAAGTTAAGTTTCGCCCAGAGCTGTGTTTTGATAAAAATGGTGGACAATTAGAACACTTATTTTAGGATTATGTCATGCCTAACACCTCATATTTGCGTAACACTTATTGAATAAATCTACTGTTGAATACACCTGTTGTTGAATAAACTTATTGTAGCAAAACTATTGTCCTGGGACTTAGTTTTTTTTTTCCTCACGCCAGCTTTTTTTGACTTGCCCTGTATTTCTCAACAACGTCTCATCATCTATGAAACTATATTATCTAACCCTGCATCAACAACTGACATTTTGTGTGACATTACAACAGATACACCTCGTCTTTTTGCACGAAAGATAATTCTTCAGGAAATTATCTTTGGTTATTTATATAACACATCTCATCTTAGAATAATAGCAACCATCAAGGTCATCAACACTTAGTATGTACGGCCAAATATAAAGCATTAAATCAAACTGGGTATGAGCCCGTGAACCTAGTCAACGATTGAAAATCCAGCGACACATACCTCCTCCAAGTACCCTCGCCCATGCCTCTATCCAATTGGAACATTTACATGCAGACAATAATCGATCACTTCACGTGTTCCCTGGAAGCTATACCACTTCCAGATATGCGTACAATACGATTTGCCATGCTGTTTTGAAACGGGGATCACTTTACTTGGAGGCCATCTACAGGATGAGTTTTTTAAAAGTGACTCGGTGAACAACGTGTAAAAATGAGCATGAACAGAGATAACAATGATCAAAGATCAGTGCATATAATCTAGAGTAGGCGTTGGAAGTGTCCTCCACTGACCTCGAGGCATGTGTGAAGGCGTGTCCACTTGTTCCTGAAGGCACGAGCAAGGGTTTCCGCTGGAATAGCCTGAATGGCTGCTTGGACATTTTGTTGAAGGTTGGCGACTGTGCGCGGATTGTTCTAGTAGACCACACCTTTCAGTGCAACCCAGAGGAAGAAATCGTAGATCAATAGGTCTGGCGACCGTGATGGCCAGGGCTGTTCTTTTACTCAACTGTTCACATGTTCGGGTGGGAATACTTCCTGGATACGGGCAAATGTTGAGTGTGCAGAATGGGCTGCTGCAACATCTTGCTGAAAGTAAGTGTTGGCACGCTCGACATCAGTAAGTTGTGTTGCAAACACGTTGAACAGGTTGTGCACATAACTGTCACTATTCACAGTTTCATCATTACACAGGGATGATGCGGCAGGCAGAGACAACATACCACACTCCAATTTTTTGTGGATGCAATGGAGACCCCATGAACACTTGTGGATTGACGGAAGACCAGTGGCACGAGTTCTGTGAGTTGACGTAACTGAACAGATGGAACCACGCTTCATCTGAGATGAACACATAACCATCATCCAGCACCTCCGGAGCGATGGTGCTCAGGAACCATTCACAAAACTAAACCCCGGCAGGCTTGTCCACATCATGCAACTGATGCACAGTGGTCATTTTGAAGGGATGTAAGTGTAAATCCTGTTTCATGGTCTTCATTGCATTTGACTGAGACAAACCCAGTTGCTGAGACAGCTGCTGTGATGACGTTTTGGGACTGTGTAGCATATGTTCTTCAGCAGCAGCATTGGTTGCTGTGTACGTCCCATCCTTTTGTGCACTTTCTTTGCTTTCAGTACTGATCCCGTTGCCTGCTATTTCGCAATAAAGTTTTGCATTGCCCTCTTAGCAGGAAGTTTTGCAGGCACAGCACCAACTTGAAACTTAATTTTAAACTCATCTGCACACTGTTTCCATGACCCATGCCGTGCATAGTGCTCTACTACAAAAATGCACTGTTGCAGAGATAACATCATTTTTGCCACTTCGCACAAACGACTACCATGCACATCAATGTCACTCTCTCAACTGTGCAATTTCACATGAATGATAAGTCATGTGAAAACTTATTGCGCAGTATTTCGCACTGGGCTACTTTTAAAATACTTGCCCTGTATTATCACCTCAGACCAAGGATCTTAAATATGATCGGAACTTTACAAAGGATTTACATATCAACTTGGTACAAACAACATCCAAACAACAGCATATCATCCAAGTGCAATGGTATAGTGGAACGTTTATACGGACACTTGAAATCAGCATTTCATGCACACAATAACCCCGAATGATCTAAAATATTACTTATCATTCTCTTAAGTACATATGGCAATAAAATAAAATATTCAAGCCCTTTGCAATGAACTCTTATATGGAACCACATTGAAACTTCCAGGTGATATGTTTGTGGTAGACCTTGCAGAAGATTCACATGCAATGAACAAAACCCCTTAGTGCACCATTACACAGTCAACGTCAAATTTATATTAACAAATATTGAATACATGCAGCCAAGTATTTCTCTGAGTGGAATAGTGTCAAATCCCCTTTAACACAGCCTTGTTCTGATCTGCATAAAGTTTTAAATTGAAGAGAAGAACTGTGTCAATATACAGTATGAAACCTGCTTATCTGAATGACGACACAAAATCTTTCACTATAAACCAGAAAACACCACGTGTTACAATAATTACAATTCAGACTGAAAAAATATGTCACAAGTAGAACTATAACAAAATTTTATCATACAGTACATTTTCCAAAAACAATCTTCTTTCTTATATTACTTAGTAACATATTCTTAATAACAACATGTAATTATAATAATTGTAGTTTTTTAAAAAATAATTATAGTATAAAGTTTATTCTTAAGGTAAGATCTGTTTTGTTATGTGCTTAAGTTTTTCTGAATTTTAAGGGGGTTACCGATTTAGTGTGTTCCCATTTCGCAACCTTTCAGGGGATAGGTTACAGGGGATAGAAAATGTCAATGATAATAATTTATGCCTTATCATGAGACGGGTTAATCTGCCTTGTTTTGCGCCACTGTTATCATGACTTAAAACGGGTTCGTTTAGTTAGTATTGGATAAACAGATTTTTGAAGTCCGTTCTGAAGAAGTAATTTGTTTGGGTATTGTCTGTCTTTTGAGTACTCATATAAAAAGACAAAATAATTCATTGCAGCCACCATGCCACAAATTGCATTGCAAAGCTAATCATTAGTTTCGACTAATTCACGATTTTAATTTTTTTACTTAATTTTTAGCCTGGAATGCAACTCATTTCATTTTTTTATTGTCAAGGGAGTAATTGTTCCCTCAATTGTTTCTTTCTTTTAGCCCATTGTGTTAATGGTCTTTGTTACGATTTTGCTGGGTATAGTGTATGAATAATACATATAATCTCTTTGTTGAACAATTGTCTCTTTGTGCTAATGTGAGGTTTGAGTGTTTTTTTTAACCATGTCGCCTCAGGTCCGTGCACCTCATCCACAGTGTATTGCATCTTACGAGGAGACTCCAAGTATTCTGACTCACCGATTTTGATAAAAAAAAATTGTCCATGTACCTTTCACCAAATTAAACATACATGCAAAGCCATTCGATGCACTTCTCAAAATTTTCCGAGAAAAAAATTCATAAAATTTGTTATAACTGACTACACTTTATAAATATTAACTGTAGGATAGATTTTTATTGTGTTCAGGTGGTCTAGTGGTAAAACACGCGCTTTCTGTTTTGCAGGTACGATTTCAAATCCCGTCGTCGATATATTTTTCTTTTTCTCTTCGTAAATTTCTTTTTTAACATTATGGGAATGTGTAATTCATTTATTAGATATATTACCGATTTTCCAATTTTCTACCATCATTTCTTTATAAAATCCACATACAAATTATAGTTAATAATCCAATGTGATAAATGATCATTTAAGGAAAAAAGTTTAATTAAGCACATTTTATTATTTTTATAAAATTTGTAACTTTTGGGATGATATTTAACTCACACAAAGATTAAATAATTATTGCACCATGTACTTACTATTATATATAAAGCATCACCCTTCATTAACATTTTTAACTAGCTACATTAGCCAACAAATTACAATTTCCTAATTTTAGGAGCAAAAGTTTGTTATGAACGGAATTAACTATTATGCCTGTCTTTACCTACACGTGAATTATAACTTATTTTGTGTTTTTTTTTAAAAAAGGAAATAAACCCCTGAGTGGATGCCCCCTTACCGTGGGTCAGGGGTTTGGGTACTTCAGGGATTCTGTGAGCTATGCTGGTTGTAGCACTGCTACTTTAGAGTCACCCTTACCAGAAAGGTTATGGTTGAGAAGTGAGACGAAGAGTATCCAAACAAACATATATCTCATGATGTTGACAAATGAGAGAATTCAAACTACATCGTGTGTGGCGCAGGTTAAAGTCACCCTCCTCAGGGAGTTAGGCAGAGGCTCTCGTTCGAAAAATAGTCGACAGTCTCCCGGCTGTTACCAGTGCGCCTGGGGAAATGGTCAGGGACAGCGCATGCCTTTACCCAGGGGGAGAAACGGGTAGAGCGACAACTGGATCGGGGGCTGTCAATCGGCACTTGGAATGTATTCTCCATGACAGGATAGGAATCAGAGTTAGTGGAGGAAGCCAAACAGTATCGACTGGATATCATAGGTATTACCTCTATGAAACGTCCGGGATCTGGAACTGTGGACTTAGGAGGGTTAAAGCTCTTCTACTCAGGTGTCGACCCTAACATGACTGCCCAAGCGAGAGTGGGTTGATACTCACAAGTCCCCGGCTGGCAGATTATGTTACAGATTGGACCCCCTGAGGTGGAAGACTGTGTCTCCTGAGGCTTCAGGTAGGGAAACGGTCTCTCTCTCTCTATTCGTTGCGTATGCTCCGAATGCAGTCACAGAGTACCCACTTTTTCTAGATGAAGTTGATGCTGCTCTTAGCAGGAAAGGGTGTGCAGATTCTGTCATCCTGGTGGGCGACTTCAATGCACATGTAGGGGCTGATGACCATGCGTGGAAAGGCGTGATTGGAGGAATGCTGACCCAGACTTAAATGCGAATGGGACGTGCTTGTTGGATCGCTGTTGCAACAATGGACTTTCCATCACAAACACCTTCTTCCAGCACACAGGGATGTCCATAAGTATACCTGGCACAGGGATGCAATGGACAAGATTGATTTTGTAATCGTTTCGGTCAACTTATTCCGATCAGTGTTGGATACTCGTGTCAGAAGAGGGGCAGAACTATCAACTGATCACCAGCTTGTTGTCTGCACTTTGCGGTTCTCTGAATCCATGCCAACCAAGCGAAATACTAGGTTTAGACAAACTTAGCGCATCAAATGGGAGGCATTGGATGATAGAGCTGTGAGGAAGACCTTTGCAAATACCATATCTTAAGGTTTCAAAGAACTACCCAGTGATCGTGGCACTGTTGAAGAGGAGTGACAGTTGTTTAAAACTGCTGTGATTACTTCGGCTGCATTGTGCTGTGGTCGTAAGCGGCTGAGTGTGGCACAGGGCGGTGAGAAAAAGACTGCATGGTGGAACGGTGAAGTCCAAGAAGCTGTCATGGCAAAGAAGGAAGCCTATCTGCTATGGCTTGCAAATAAGTCAACTTCGAGTCGAGTGTGGTACACTGAGGCGCGAAAAGCAGCAGCAAAGACAGTATAAACAGCTAAAGCCAAAGCCTGGGAGAAGTTCGGGGAGAAATTGGAGGGAGACAATGGTTCGGCAAACAAGGTATTCTGGCAGACCGTGCACCATATCCGTGGAAAGAAGTCTCTTTCATCACGAACTATTAAGAGTTCAGATGGGAGGCTTCTGAAAATGAAGGAGAGGGTGTTGCATAGGTGGAAGGACTACTTTGCATCTCTTCTTAATCCGGTGACAGCAACAACTGAGGCACATGAGGTGCACCTGGAGCGGAGAATAGTCAGGGTATTATCACTGAAGCAGAAGTCAGATGGGCAATTAATTCCCTGAAGTCTGGCAAAGCTGCAGGTGATGATGAAATCCAGTCCAAGATGTTAAAGGCCTGAAATCAGGATGGTATCCTGTGGCTGACTCGAGTGTGTCAGGTTGCTTGGATATCTGGACAGGCCCCTAAGCAATGGCAGACAGGAATTGTGATCCCTATCTTCAAAAAGGGAGATCAGAGAGATTGCAACAACTATCGAGGCATCTCTTTGCTCAGCATTCCTGGGAAAGTGTACGTTAAGTGTCTGGAGAAGAGAAGTCGGGAAATAGTCGACTCCAAACTGTTGGGGGAGCAATGTGGTTTCCCACCTGGCCGAACCACGACGGATCACATCTTTACTTTAAGGCAAATCTTTGAGAAATCCTAGAAGTATGCAAAAAGAGGTCTATACTTGCTTTGTGGACCTCGAAAAAGCATATGACAGAGTTCCTCGGGAGAAGCTCTGGCAAGTGTTGCTAGAGTATGGAGTGAATGGGCAATTACTGGTTGCTATCATGTCTCTGTACGAAAGCTCTGAGATGTGTGTCTGGATAAATGGCATTAAGTCAAGACCGTTCACCGTGGGTGTTCAGTGTTCTCCCCAGAAAATTTTATCAGGTGGGTGGAAAGATAAAAATAACCGGGCGGGCAAATAAAATATTATGCAGTGGTGTGCAGTTTTTCGTATATTCAGCCGGGCGGTCACCAAAATCAGCCGGGCGGCCCGCCCGTTCAAAAGGGCCTGGGGAGAACCCTGGTGTTGGACTCTGCCAAGGGTACGTACTGTCGCCCCTCTTGTTCATTATCTTTCTGGACTGGATAGACAGGAACAGCAGAGGCGATGAGCGTGTTAGTGTGGGCGATTGCCTAGTGAAGAGGCTGCTCTTTGCTGACGACCTCGTCCTCCTTGGATCTTCTCGCACGAAACTTCAGAATGCACTAGACCGGTTTGCAGCCAAATGTGAAGAAGCTGGGATGAAGATCAGTGTGGCTAAAACTGAGGTTCTGGTCCTTCCAAGACGGCCTGCTCAGTACGCTCTCAATGTTAGAGCGGCCTCATTGAGACAGGTGGAGAAATTCAAGTATCTCGGGATTGCATTCACGAGTGATGGACGGCAGGAGAAAGAATTGGATGCTCGGATCGGTGCAACAAGCTGTGTCAGACGTGAATTGTGGCGATCCGTGGTAATGAAACGCGAGCTGGGTAACAAAACCAAGCTCTCTGTCTTCAAATCTATATTTGTCCCCATTTTCACCTATGGTCATGAGGCTTGGGTAATGACCAAAAGAGTGTGATCACGGGTACAAGCAGGCGAAATGAGATTTCTGAGAAGTGTGGCAGATGTTACCCTACTAGATAGAGTGCACAGCAGCACAATAAGGGAGTCTTTAGGTGTTCAGCCGCTACTTCACCGCATTGAGAGATCTTAGTTGTGCTGGTATGGCCACGTGATACGGATGCCGCAAACTAGTCTTCCTAGGCAGTTGTTATTTTCCAAGCTGGTGGGTAAGAGACCAAGGGGTCGGCCTAGAACCAGGTGGCTAGACTACATGTAGAATTTGGCTTCGAGTCGCTTGGGTATTACCAGGGAGGACATGCGCCTGATGGCGGAAGATCGCGATCGCTGGAGATCCTCCATAGGGCTGCTGCCGCCGCGACCCTAACGGATAAGCGGGTTTGAAAAGTAAGTAAAGGAAATAAATATAATTTGTAATAACTTTTCAATTTACATAAAAAAAAACCTTAGCAAATCGAAATTTTAGATTATGATAAAGGAAAAATAAAGGAAAAGAGAACACTCCTGATATGTTGTGGCTTTTATACTTTTCTTTTATCATTATACAAATCTTTTTTTGTTGGTTTTAACATCAGTGCCATTATAAATTTCCCTGTTTATTTGTTTTTTTTTCTTTTCTTACCAATGATTTTGAAATTTTAGATTATGTTTAATTATAATAATTCTTATATACATTTTATAAAACAAAAGGATGGTAGCAAATTGGAGAATCGGAAATATATTTAGTAAGTGAATTACATACATGTTAAAAATAATTTATGAAGAGAAAAAAAAATATTGATGGCGGGATTTGAACCCGTACCTGCAAAACAGAAAGCAAGCACTTTACCACTAGACCACCTGAACATGAAAAAAATCTATGCCACAATTAGGATATTTATAAAGTGAAGTCAATTATAACAAACTTTATGCATTTTTTCTCAGAAAATTTTGAGAAGTGTGTCGAATGGCTTTGCATGCGTATTTAATTTGGTGAAAGCTACACAGCTACGGGTGCAATTTTTTTTTATCAAAATCGGTGAGTCAGAGTACTTGAAGTCTCCTTGTTAGATTGTTATGCTCATGCATGTAATGAAATTCAGAATTCGGTCTTGGATAAAAAGTTAATGTTCTCAGAGATAAGAGAGCAGATGCAGGATATCAAGAGACAGAATCAAACTGTTGGAATAAATGGACAACGAAATTTTTAAACATTGATTTAATAATAAAGAGGAAAAATAAACATGTTAGATGTAATGAGATGAATATGGCGGAGCACACAAAGGAAGGAGAAGGGCAACAGAAAAGAACAAGTAGTAGCTTGCAGGGACAGAAAAGAAAAACATTAAATATGAATCATGCAAAACAACAACACTCACACTGTAAGATTAATGATACATAATAATGTGAACATTTCATTAAATACACATAAATAGATACAAATGTTAAACATATAAATTTAATATTCTCCCCCAAATGTTCACATCCATCATCATGTTGAAAGCCAGTAAGGAGAACTGGTTCTATTAGTACATTCCAATGAGCATCTTCATCTTTTTCAATATCGTAGATGACAGACCTTTAGTAAGATTATCAGCAGCTTAGTTGTTCGTCTGTACATATTTACATCAATCTTCTTCTCATTCACTAAATTACGAATGTAATAATAACGAGTATCAATATGCTTTGAAAGTTCATGGAAAGTGAATATGCTTTTATGAATTTTATTGCACTTGGATTATCAATATGTAGTACAGTCCAATCCGGATACCATGATACCTTTTAAGGCGATAAACCCGTTTTCTCGATATTTTCCTACGGTCCCAACCCCTTGAGGTGGAAAACCATGCTAATTTAAACTAAAATGATCTGTAAAACCTCATATGTTGAAATGGTTTTAAACTAAAAAGAAGGTATTTATTCATTTACAAGTTGTCTTTTTAATAATTATCTACAGCTAGGCCAGTAGTGCAGGCAATTTTTATCGTCCGCCATTTTTCTTTTCGCCGATGCTCGACTGTGACTGGATAAAGGTCGTCTGTCCATTGGCAAAAGTTGAACATTTTTCAATGCTCTGAAGCAAAGGCAAATCTCAATGAGTTTGCGGAAGTAAAGAAACTGCGCATGCACTATAGCCTCTAAAACTAGATGCACGCCAGTGCGATTTGTCCATGTGCGACCAAAGAATAAATTGGATATTTAAAATACACAAGAGTAGTATGATATTGCCAGTGCAGCACTCATCATCTTCAAAATCGATGACCTGTCAATACCTTCAGCTGTCAATAATCAATAAAATCAATCAATAAAACCAATCACCCTGAATATTAATGAAGTATAGCGAGTGTCAATGAGATATCATGCATATTCATCGAGATATTGATCAATATCGTCTGGTTATTGATTTTATTGGTTATTGTTGGTTGAAGTTATTGATAGATCATCATTTTGCAGCAGATGGGTGTTGCTCTGACACATTATTTCGATTTATCAGCATATACATCAATATTGTGATTATCGGTGATATATTGATAAATTAACAATCAATCGATACAATTACAGGTTTAATGAGGTCAATTAATGATGATCCTATTAATTACCAGTAATTAGGCTTGAATTATTAATTAGTAACTTTTTTTTAATCATTGTATCGATTAGATGACATTTTTAGTTACGTATTCTGTCACTGGTTGGTGCTCCAATGTTTATTTTTTCCCAATGATAAATGTTTTCCCAGTACACTAAAAACAACACTTCATCAAAGCAGAACAAACGCCTCAGATAGTTATTTAAGAAGATTCAAACACACACCAGACATGAGCACTACAATCAACATATTACAGAATATATGGACACATTAAAACAAAAGTTAGCTGCAAAAACACAACGCCTGAAGAGATACAAAACATGCACTCAGCGCAAACAGCAGAACAAGTTATTCGCAAACAAAGAGAAGACGTTCTATAAGTAGTTAAACAAAGATTATACACAGACACAAAACAATGGTCTGCCAACACAAACAGCACTCCAACATTATTGGTCGTCTCTTTGGTCTGTCTCAGTTGAACAAAATAGGGAAGCTAGCTGGATCAGGGAAGAGGAGCAATTAGCATCCACACTACCAAACATGCCTTATACTGACATAACAGCAGATGAACTCTCAAGTCATTAAACGTACTCACAATTGGAAGGTTCCAGGTGTAGATAGGATTCAGAATTTCAGGTATAAGCGCTTCACCTGTTTGCATCTGGCCCTTGCAAAACAGATCTCCAACACTTTGCAAACACCACAGACATTGCCACATTTCCTCACACAAGGAATGACACACATGGTACCAAAGTCACATAACACTACAGATCCCACACAATATAGACCTATCACATGCCTGTCTACACTTTACAAAATAATAACTGCCTGTCTCGCAAATAAAATTTATACACACATAGACACAAACAACATTCTCACTGAGCAACAAAAGGGATGCCGGAGAAATCACATGGGTTGTAAGGAGCAACTCCTGATAGACAGTGTAGTCCTACGGCAAACTCACAATAAACATCGACACCTCCATGCAGCCTACATTGATTACAAAAAGGCTTTGATAGTGTCCCACACTCATGGCTTTTATATATACTACGATTATTTAAAATAAACCCTACACTTATCACATTTTTAGACAGTACAATGCTGCATAGGAGAACTACACTACACCTCACACTCAACAGTGAAACCATCACGACTGACAAAATACAGATAAACCGGGGCATCTTCCAGGGTGACTCACTGAGCCCACTCTGGTTTTGTCTTGCACTAAATGCACTTTCAAACAGACTGAACAGCACAACTTACGGCTACAGAATTAAACATAATAAAAGCTGCCACTACACGCTTTCACACTTACTCTACATGGACGACATGAAAATCAACGCCTCCACACAAACACAATTGCACCAATTGCTTGACATTACACAAACCTTTTCCAAAGACATACACATGCAATTTGGGCTGGACAAATGAAAAACCATTCACACTGAAAATGGAGTAATCAGGGAAGGGGGCTTCACATTAGATGAACCAGATCACATTGCTGCTATGGAAAATGACGAATTTTACATATATCTAGGATTTAAACAAGCCAAGCTTCTGGAGCACAAACACATAAAGAATACACTCACTTACAAGCAACAGAAAGCACCATCCATACGCAGCTATTGAAAGACTCACCCTGCCTCGTTCAGAGGAAGGCAGAGGTCTTATTGACATAACAGATCTACACCAGAACCAGACTCAAGTCACTCAGAGAATTCTTTTACTCTAAACAACACACATCACCATTACTCAAAGCAGTCTGCATGGCTGATACAAAATACACACCTCTGAATCTGAACAGCATGCAGAACACCCATAACATTCCCACAACATGCACTAAACTTCAATCATGGCTCGGAAAGCAACTCCACGGTAGACATTCTTCTGACCTCAACCAGCCACACGTCGATAAAAAAACGTCGAACTTTTGGTTGAGTGAAGGGAGTCTCTTTGGAGAAACTGAAGGAACCATGATTGCCATACAAGACCAGGTTATTAACACTAAAAGCTACAGAAAACATATTATCAAAGATTCGACTGATGGGTCTAGCAGGAAATGCCATATCGCAGAGGAAACCATCCAAGAAGTCAAATCCAGTTGCAAAATACTCAAGCAGGCACATTATTTACACCGACATAACCAGGTAGCCAACATCATACATCAAAGTCTAGCTAAGATACACAAGCTAAGAGACATTCACACTCCATACTATAAATATATCCCCGACACTGTCTTAGAGAACACCACACATAAACTATATTTTGACAGAGCTATAATCACTGACAAAACTATCCCTCATAACAGACCAGACATTACACTAGTAGATAAGCAATACAAAGTGACTTACATAATTGATATCTCCATCCCCAACACACACAATTTACAAAAGACATACACTGACAAAATCACTAAATATACGGACCTTGCACACGAAATAAAACGCCTTTGGGGAGTTAACAGAGTACACATTGTTCCTATCGTTCTTTCTGCCACTGGGGTTATTCCACACTCGCTACACAAAAGCCTGTCAACACTAAATTTAAACTCACACTTATACAAAACCTTACAGAAAGCCACAATTCTAAACACCTGTCACAAAGTAAGGAAATTCCTACACCCAAACATCAATACTCCCACGAGTGCATAACTTTCCCTCCCTTGCATTTGAGTCCCTTGGGTTGGCCCTCTTTCGGGTCTGCCTCTGGGATTGGCTTCCAGACTTGATCTGAGTTTGGCTTCTCCAAACAATGATAATAATATAATAAAATACTGGTGTTTCTAACACCTCTCAAGTGCTCTCATGACAGTTTAGCCCCGCGCATGCGCTCGATAAAACTTTTTGATAGTCAGCCCCGAGCATCGAGATAAAAAGTCCGATCAGTAAATAAGAGCAAGAGCGTACCCGTCATCTGCTCTTGATAAGAGTTAACTGCCACAGAAACTCGTTATGCTTTCAAACTTTCTGTTTTAAGTGTAATTATTTATTTTCCTATATTATAATCTGGTGGGGATTTATTAGATTTCAATGCATTTATTCTTTTATGAAAAAAAATACGAGCGTTAAAACGCAAAAATCTACGTACGAGAAAAACAAAATTTTAAAGAAAATTCGAAGCCTAAGAGAAAAAAACTTTAAAAAATAAAAAATGTAAAACAATCTTCACTTTTATCTTCAGCTCCTTCGCCCCTACCATGTATCCAGCTTTAAGGAATTTTAATTAAAAAACACAAAAAAGAAATACGCCAAGAGGCAACTTGTTCTCCTTAAAGACCAATATCGTTTCCCATTTTCACTATATCTGTGTGTGTGTGTGTGTGTGTGTGTGCGCACCAATCATAAGCTGGCTGAGGGATTTGGCCGTTGTGTAGCGGGAGCGCGTCGCCGTCACCTGAAAGGGAAGATTTATCCTTAAAAAACGTGTATCCTGACGTGTTTTGTGCCTTCAGATTCATTTCAAAATACTGTATAAACACATTCGGAACGTACTTCGAGGTGGGATACGCTTTCACTGTTGGCCATTATTGCAAAGCGAAAGTGGCGAAAGTGATCAGGCTCTCTTGAACGTGATCAGATTTGAAAGTTGATAATGTTGGTCGTGTAGTGAACGATAAGGGAAGGAAGTTTTTAGATGCAGTGCTGATGACCATGGGTGGTCTGGCAGTCTAAATCGTACCGGGCAGATACCGGGAAAAATCGGTGAAAGCGGCCTTCAATCAAAGGAAAGTAAAGGCATCCATCCGGCCCATCAGGATTTTTCCCGGTGACCTGGTGGTTCAATTCACCCCTGTCGATGAACGCTGATGCTCGATCGCTATCGGAGTGAATTTTTAATTAATACGAAGTGAATTCATCGATAAATTCTTCAATAAATAGAAATCAAGGAATACATTGCCACTACTCATTTTATATCGTTGAGAGAACGATATGAAGTAGGCCTAAAATCGTGGGTGAAATTTATTTTATTTTATTTTTTTTTTTTTTGTAAAATCTTCGATAGTAATGCCGTGGCGGCTGATACTCCGCAAATGCCAAAATTTTCATTTTTATTAACAGAAACGCTGCGGCGTTACTGCTGAAAATTACAGTATATAACCTATTGAAAACTTATTTTATGTAAAAGTGAAAAGAAAAAGAACTGAGGTGAAATGAAAAAAAAATATAAAACAACCCCCCAAAGATTCATTTTTTATTTTTAATACACAGATTCACTCTTTTTTTCCTTCCAAAAAAAAAAAAAAAAAATTTTTTTGACATAAGGTTTTGGACTAATTTATTTCTTCCAATCTTTTTACAAATAATAAAACATTATAAAACATTGCTATTATAAAAGTTGTAATTGTTCTCTGATGAAACACAGCAATAACTCTGCTAGAAATTATTTAAAAAAAAAAAAACCAACTTTTTATCACGATAATTCATTTTTTAGAAATAAAACTTAAAACTCAAAAGAAAACAATCGATGGTAGTAAATAAATAAATAAAAAAAGACAACTTAATTACAGGAATGCATCTTCTCAAATTACTTGTTCTGATTAGATGTCAAGGTGAGTTAAAAGAGAGAGAAGGAGGAGGAGGGGAAAAAAAAAGAAGGACTTTTCACTAATACTAAATATCGTTTTTATAAGATGGAATTCTTTTATAATATTCATGTATTAATTTTTCTTGAAAATATTCATCCTTTTGTTAAAACTCTAATCAACTATTATTTCTGCTTTTGTCTACTGACTGACCATGAGCGAAATGATAACACGCTAAAGAGAATGCACCTTGAGGGGATGTCATCAAGGTAAGATGGATGACATTTATCATCATCATGATAACGGAGAATAGGCTAATGGAGGAAGGGATATAAAAAATGAAAAAGAATAATCAAGCTCTCAGGGTTTTTTTTTGTTAATGCAGTTACGCCATTGGGTATCTTAAATAATTTTTTAAAAAATTTTTAAGTATACATACTAGTAAGAAATAACGTTTTTTCAGACAGCAGCTTATGTACGAAGAAAACGAATCTTCAAACACTTTCACAGTTTTCTGGTAAATTTTATATTTTTATTTTATTATTTAATTTTTTATATAATGTTACAAAACACTTTACAATGTTACAATGTTTTTTTTTGTTAATAATGTGTCTGTAATTTCTTCAAGTCTTAAAAATTTTAATTAAGAGGATAATTTTAAATAATGAAATTTTTACCTTTATTATTATTTTGTCATAATATTTTTGTGGGAAAAATATATAATCATGTATATTCTGTAACTGATAATATAAACATTAAAAAAAATCTTTTTATTTTTGTTGAGTTCTTTGAAGTAATATAAATTTATTTTATTTCAGTATTTCATGTTTTTTTTAACATTTATTTTTTATTTTTATAATTGACTCGCACTCGTTATAAACGAAAGTTTTGAGCATGCAGTTTCAGTCGGTTTATGCAAGTACAACGATCATGGACGCAGGATTTACATTTCCATCGAATTTTTTAATTTGTGGAGCTACAAACTCCAGCAAGACCTTGTTTACTGTGAGATTCATAATGCTATCGTTGGAACTGTGTAATCCTGCACCGAAGCAGTGCATCTTTATTTATTCTGAAGACCAGCCAGCTTATGGTCGTCTCCGACGTGATTCTCCAATTCCTATCACGTTTATCAGAAATTTCAATATCGAAATTTCTGACACTCTCCAACCTTTGACATTGGTAATTCTGGATGACGTTGTTCACAATATAAATTCTAAAGATTTAATGAATATTGTGATCAAAGACGGACATCATAAAAATTTAATGCAAATTGTATTGTGCCATAATCTGTTTGAAATAAAATTTGCGCACAGTCAGTTTGAACTGCCAAATCTTCATTATAATGAGTGCGTGTCGTGATGTCAATCATCTGAAAATTTTGGGTAATCTAATAAGGGCAGGTGCTCAATACTTATTAAATATATATAAAAATTGCACTCGTAAACCTTTCTCTCATTTGCTCTTGGATCTAAGGCCTAACGCAGATGAACATTTAAAGTTCAGAAGCAACAATTTTGACACACATTTGGACATTTATTTGAAAAAGAGACTGAAGAGGGAAAGAAGAAAAAAAGATGTCAAAAAAGTAAAATCTTATTTTCCCATTTTACACCTGTTGGCCGATAGAAATATAAAAAAAATGTTAAAAAATCACTCCTCTTATGTCCTGATATTTTAAATGTACTTTTGGAATGTTGTCTCAATGTATTAAAAGGACGAATATCATTAATGAGCACACAAATGCACAAACTGAAGCGGTATCGACATGTTGTGAAGTGTCTGGCATCGAAAAAGTATTCACACAAAAGAAAAACGAAACTCATTAACCAAAAAGAAGGTGGATTTTTCACAGCTCTCCTTCCTCCGTCATAGGCTTATTGGGCGGACTGAACGCGCGAAAATAATGCACAAAAAATGGTCCTCTTATCTCAAACGCTTCATCATCCGCTCGAAAAGCCGTTGTCTGCATTAGACAATGAAATGAAAATTATTTTAGAGAAGAATGATCTGGATGATAGAACCAAAGCTAAACTCTATAATCTTACCTTGCAAAGGTATTTAAATTATTATAAAAAATTTAAAAACGAATTTTTTCACGAAGAGAAAGACCCATTGTAAGATGGTGATGTTGATCCCTCTGTCGTTGCCCCCCCCCCCCGGGGGGGGGGGGCCTTTCGTCCAAGGTGACTTCGTTCCTTTCATCCGAGGTGTCCTTTCGTCTTCGTTCCTTTCATCCAAGGTGACTTCTTTCGAGCGTGGTCCAAGCAAAGAATACTTCATGGTTCAAGACCGTGTTGCATCAATCGCCTTCATTCACAAATCTCGTTCCACATCATTCCCATTTTCTTATTTCCGATGCAGATGCCACATCTTCTCTTCCCCGGCAAACGGAGGTCGATGCAATATTAAACCGTATCTATCTAAAATATAAGTCGCCAGTTAAAAAAGTCTTAAATTCCACTCGACTGGCATGGGATAAAGATCAACGTTTGATTTACGATGGACGACCCATACCAGGTTCAAAAATAGATTGACTGCTCATGGATGTGGTTAGCGAAGATTCCAAAAAGACATGTTACGAGGGTGAACCGGGATGGACAGAAATTAACGTGTTAATCGATCCTGACGAAGTCGAGAAAATAAGTGTACGAAGAATATCCCAACTGCTTTTTCAACTCAAGTGGGATGTCTACTAGAAGAAATAATATTTTAGAACAAATTTATTTTATTTTTCCCCTTCATCACCTGGCAGTTACAGAGGTGCTAATCGATTATACAGGGCGGCAGTCGCATCGCACAAGAGTTTCACCTTAAATGAAATAAAAAAATGGCTATCTACGAAGGACACTTATTTGCTTCATAAATTCCCATGAAATCGCGTGATTGTACACAGCATCGACGAAATATGGTCAGCTGATTTATTAGATGTGTCTAATCTATCAACGTACAATGACAATGTACGTTTTTTGTTAACTATAGTGGATGTGCTGTCAAAACGAGCTGTAATTTTTCCTTTACAAAACAAGTTGGAAAGGTCAGTTGCTGCTGCCTTTTGAAAAGCCAACAAAAATATGGACGGACAATGGATCGGAATTTTATAATGTCGATGTAGAAAAGGTTTTTAGAAAGTGCAATGTCAAGCACTATTCTGTTAAAAACGAAGAAACGAAGGCTTGCATAAGCGAGGGATTCCATCGTAGTTTGCGAGACCGTTTACATCATTACTTGCATGCAAATAATACAATAACTTATTTACATGTTTTGCCCGATTTAGTCAATGCATACAATCACAGTTATCACAGATCTATTAAAATGACGCTGATGGAAGCACGAATAGAAACAAATAAACGACTTGTCTTTCAGAATCTGTATGATGATAGCGTGAGAAAGAGTGGCAGGAGAAAATTCATCGAAATAAAAAGAACTCATGAAATGCCATCACGGTTTAAGCTGGGTGACCGCATTCATCTTTCCGTAAAGAAAGAAGCTTTTCTAAAGGGATACACGCCTTCATGGACAGAGGAAATTTTCCTTATCCATACAGTTAAACGAAATCAAAAGATAACAACCTATACAGTACGCGATCTCCAAAATCAACCCATCATAAGAACGTTTTACGCGCAAGAACTACAAAAAGTTGAATGACAATGGAAGGCTTTTTTTTAACACTTCCCAGCAACTCGTCTATGAATGTGTTCCCTGATAATGCACTTCAAAACTATACTACTTATTTGCCCGAAGCAGTAAAAAAATATTTAAGAAAAAAAAATGTGTGTTGATCTTTATTTTGTTTTTTCTTTTGCACAACAGGGAGGGCAAAATAGAATAAAATGAAAAATATAAAAAAAAAAATAAATAAATGTCATTAGGATGAAAGAGAAAAAAATACATTATTAAAAAAAAAAATTAGATGATAATTTTTGTATTTTTTTCTTTCTTTCACACATAGGTCAAAAATGTTTAAATGCGAAATATGTGGACGAGTGTACAACTACAAAAGAAATTTAACGAGCTACCGCGGGAAAAAACACGAAGTGCAAAATGGAATTTCGTTAAAATTCACTTGTTTAATTTGAAAGCAATCATTTCATACCAAGAGGGAATTGCAAGCGCACGACGCAGCTGCACACCAAAGCCACTCAAACTCTACACTCCATGACCCTTTGTCATCATCCAAAGTTTTACCACAGGCATTAATGAGCAGCGGAGATCAAGCTCGACCTCATTTCTCCCTTCTCAGATTGCATCATCATCATCATCCTCCTCGAAAGACATTATCCTTGACAATGGACCATCGACCTCGAGACAAGTTCTCCAAAGCACATCACCAAGTGCTCCTTCCTCTCCTCTCCCCTCTGAAAGTACAACTTCAACCGGTCCAAGAGATAATGTCGCTCCTTCTTTCCAACAACATGTGACAGCTCATAGGAATTTTTTTCACCGTTAATCTTATATGTATAAGCACGATACAGCAGATATTTACACGTATTTTCAAGAAATAAGAAAAAGTTTAGAAAACATTTTTTGAAACTGTGATGATGAACCTCGATCAAGATGTTTTTGATTTGTTTAGCGGTAACATTAGAAAAAACCAATCTGATGAAACAATGGGGAAGAATGTAGACATCAGAAGACACCAGATGGCAGATTGTACTATCCACCCTAAGGCAGCAATTTTTTAATGTTAACCTATGGGAGAAACTACAATTTTTTGTTCTGAATTAATAAAAATGGTGATGTTAAAAATATAAAATGTCTCACTATCTTTATTGATATCTATCACTTTTTCACAAGTTAGTATTTTTTATTAAAATGAAGTTTTAAAATAAATTTGTAATAAAAATTTTAACAATTTGCAATAGCTATTGCTTTCTCAAATTAAAAAATGCCAGGCTAAACATTTTTATGGAATTAATAAATTATGTAGCTCAGCAAAATGATGTTTAAAAAAAGTGGTATTTTTTATGCGAATTTTCATAAGAAAATCTATCTGGCACTTAAACAATTTTTTTTTAACAATTTTTGTTTATTATTGAATTTTAATAAATCTTTGAAAACCGAATTGTTTCCCCTCGTAGTTAAAAAAAATTCAATTAAAACCGCCGTTTTCCCCGTAGGTTAACATTTGAAATGGCTGCTTTAAGATGGGTAATACAATTCGCCATCTTGTGTTTTATTTAAATTTAAAATGCGTTTAGTCTCCTTATAATGAGGAAAATCATGAATTGATAAAAACAAAATTTAAATTAAAGTCACCAATCTTGTAGAAACTTGGGAGATGAAAGAAAACTCAAGGATGTAGTCTATTGAAGATGCTGTTGATGGTAGAAATAAAACCAGTCTATTGAGGATGTAGATGAAGTTCTTGAGCAGATGATGTTGATAGGGGAAAACAATAATCTTGAAGTACAGATGAAATTTTGAAGGGTTGATCCAAATTTTTGGGATAAATTTCATATAAAAACGTTTTTGAGAATTTTTTTCTCATCATCAGTTGATTAAATATTTGAATGTTGAAAACAGTTGAAATGAGAATTTAACAATTGGTATAAAGGTGATGAAGCTAAGTTGATTGTAATTGTTGGTTATGATTGTTGGCTATTGTATATTAGGGTGATTGTTGTTAAAAAGTAGTGTCCATTTATTGTTTATTTCTATTGATGGTTTGGCTAAATTTTTGTTATTTGTAATGATATTTATTGTTACTTTAATTAATCTTTTTTTATAATTTTCTTAAATTAATCATTTAAACTCCTTAAAGGACAATTCTAAGCAAAAATTCGATTATAATTTTTTTACAGAATATCAATTTTTGATATAAATATAACACGATTCCGTTGAAATTTTTAATTTTAGTCCATAATTTCTATATAAAAAATGCTTTGAAAAGCGAAAAATAGCGCGTTTGCATTCCCCTCGCGCCGGCCATTATTTTTCCGGAAGTGACGTAGTGCGAGGTCAGCTGCTGGGGTCGATTTAATGTTTTAATGCTAATCCCAGTTGTTTGTAAGCTTCCACATCGTGATTTTTTTAAGTAAAAAAAACTAGAAAGAGTTTCCAAATATTACTTTGGTTATAATAACACAAATGTGAATCTCCTTTTTGAATGAAAATAAAATAAATAAATGAAATGCACCAATGTAAGTTCTAATAAAGGAGAGGATTAAAAAAGGTGATTCACATGTTATTGAAATATTATCAAACCACTTTTATTATATAATAATTATTTTGGTCATTTTAATTCATTTAATGTACTCTATGTAAATGAATATTTATTGAAATGTGTGTAGCTTTTAAAGCGAAGTCACGAATGGATGATTTTCAAAAATGAGACATTACATGAATGACACCGAATGAATTTTGAAACTTCTTTTAGTTTGTTTATTAAAAAATCACACTATGGAAGCTTTCAAACAATTAATGCTAATTATTTCTCTAATTCACTGTGTTGACATGGATTTTACTGCCATGCCCCAGCATTAAAAATTATCTCTCTCTCTCTCTATCTCTCTCTCTCTAACGTCTCCTGATATTTTCTCACTAGTAGATATTTACGACCAATCTTCCTAAATTTGTAAATCGCATATTCGTCATACCTCATTCTTATTTAATATTTGGCTATAAGAACAGAGGTAGTGATAATAATTTATCATTTCTTCAATTTCCTAAGTAAGAATTAGGAAGAAATGGATAATTTTTGATCGAAGCGATAACTGGCTTCCGACCGCGAACTAGTCGACTCTGCTCCGCTCACTTTGAAAAGTTTTGTTTTGTTATTGATCCTGTCGTATTAATGTACGTAATATTAATTAAACTCACTATCTATTTACGCAAAGCTATGTAACTAAAGAGGTATCCGGATAAAACGCAACCGGACAAAATGCAACTACACGTTTTGAAGTGTTCAGATGGTCACATTCGATTGAAAATGATGAGAAACTTAAGAACATAGAGCTCGTTTTCATTTCTAAATACTACATCCGAGAAATTCAATTTTTCAAACAATAGGCGAACTCGGAGCTCCTGCTACTTCGTCAAGGGGAATTATTTTGTTCATTGAAGCCAACCAGAAATAGAGAGGGGAGGGGGGGACTGGCAATTGATTATGATTTGAAGCCACTTTTTTGGTTAAAATTCGCAAATAGAAAAGGGGAGGGGGGACTAGTCATTGGCTATTATTGACTAAAACCCCATTAAAATTAAATTAGGTAATCTAGTTAAATAAGTAAGTGGTGCTATCAATAGCAAATTTTTGTTTAATGTTTGAAGCTAATACATTTGTCATTTAAACTGGCTGAAATAGTTTATATTTAGTGATGATCGTAAATTAAAATATATCAGTGTAACAAAATACATTTGATAACCTGAAATTTAGTTCGATTTTCCATAAATTTTAGTTATGAATCAACTAAACAAAGAAAATTGCTTGAGAGAATTTTAATTAGTTTTAATAAAATTTTACAGTATTTGAAACCACAATGTTCTTGTGAAGGAAAGATTTTTCGAATGGCTGTCACAACGCAACGGGGAAGAACTTTTTTTTTATTTCTTCCCAGGTGCACCCAAATCTAATGGATAAATTAGTTTTTTGGTATATCGTAATCCACGCAGATTTTTGAAAAGACGGAATTTTCGGTGATGCACTCCGAACCACTGGGCATATGCTGATCGATCTCGGCTTAATCACGACAGCATACGTTCACACTTGTGATGTCGGCATATCTTCACATATAGTGCACTGATACCTAATTTAAAAATAACCATCATGAAATTGTTCACATTTAAATAACATACGTATTAATTATACTTAACAGTTTGTTGCGGGTGATACATTTTCCGTCGATTCGGCGACACTGTATTCCTCGTCTAATGACGAGTGATCGCGGTTCTAAACTATTTGGTTTCACGCCTAAACATCCAAATCACCCACAAGGTTCTCCGAATCGTTGTCCAATTCATTATATAGAGTTGTTATTAAAATAAGCCGCCATATCTTCGTAAGTCTTAAAACTAATATCTGAATCGCTGCTTTCATGTCCAAACATTGTGAAAATTGTAGTGAACGCAGTACTGAGTGAATGTAGATCTATAGTGAATGTTAAAGTTTCACTGCAAAGCTTACTGAGAGCAATCCTCGTACTACGTCACGCCTCCACCCAAGATGGATGCCCCCGATTTCAAATCGCGCTCGGAATTTTCGTTTTTCACACATTTAGGATTCGAATTTTAAAAAATTAAATATGCTATGATGTTATTAATTGGTTAGTCTTTCGATTTAAGTAAAGTTGTATGTGACCGTAGAGTTGTCCTTTAAGGCTGATGATGATAATAAAATTAACTTCATATTCTTAGTTATGCACAGGGTTTGAGGCTTCACTGCAAAAGGGTTTTTTGTGATTTTTATCTCACAATTTTAGTTATTCAGGGTTTGCTATATATACCTACAAAAGTGATGCGTGTTATACATACTGCCACCTGAAGTTGTTTTTACCTAATTACTAACTATTATTTTGTTTTTACCTAATTACTAATTATCATTGTTAAGGTTACCCTGCTCTTTCATCGTTTTGTTATTGTTTTTTCTCCTAATTAAATTCTCTCCCACTAGCATATTTGCACACAGTTGATGTCGAGGTGTTCGCATGAGGCCTAATAACAACGACGCCAGTCGCTACTTTCGACGTGCAGGCTAATTCAAGCTAAAAATCTACGTATCTGACAATTCAGGGTATTTGAATACGTTTGTTTGTGCTGCATTGACGTTTTCACATTACTTTCAGAGTTTTTTCATCATATTAAAATCTGCCGTATTACCAAAGCAAAAAAAAACGTACGTATTTGTTATCACACAATTCGGCGGGCTAGGCTTAGCGTGTTCGCGAGGAGTACAGCCCAGTTGGACAC
The DNA here is from genome assembly GCA_023313115.1 of Rhysida immarginata. Classification (NCBI taxonomy): domain Eukaryota; kingdom Metazoa; phylum Arthropoda; class Chilopoda; order Scolopendromorpha; family Scolopendridae; genus Rhysida; species Rhysida immarginata. Next base: position 262,602 of record JAHWFO010038280.1, on the reverse strand, counting down.
TACGGTCAGTGTTCAAGCTATTCCGGGCTAAATTTCCTTGCATTTTCTAGCACAGGTATGCGATATACGTTTTGCTTATGAGGCAATAGTGTTCCCCCCCCCCATTCGTTTCGTGCTTTTCCGACTAAATTAAAGCTTGTCCTATTTATAAAAGTGTATGTAATTCTTATCCTACAGGCCGTATGAAGCCTAGCGTATCTGAGACGTGAACAGCGGTGACAACAGCTGTAATCAAGGCTCACGCTAATCTAAGCTAAAAATCCTTGTCTCTTCCATAGGGTTGCAGCGTTTTGCTAATGTAAAAGGCAGTGTTTCAATTTTAATACAATAGCATTATTGTTTCACATGTGCGGTAGAACTTGTTCATTTCTTAGCTCTCGCGGTCATTCGTTACCTTGGAAAATTTATCTCCACATTTCCATATCTCTGTTTTTTCTGTTTTGTATTGATTTCTTATAAAAATAATTACAAATAATATTGATGATGATGATGAAATGTTTACAGGTTTTTAATTTTTTGTTACTATTTACTGATTGCCTTTTATTCCCTATAATTTTAACTGACGTGCTAATTTTAAATTTCGCTTTTAAGGCATTACTAAGTTCACATTTTTGAGGGGCATAGGTCAATATTGTTACTTATTAAAGCAGGCTTCATTACTCTTGTTCCATTGTTTGGTAATTTTGGGCTGTTTTGTTAGTAGGCAAGACAGCGAAATTGTAATATAGGGGAGATTTTGAGGACTTCTCTTTCCTCGTTTGGTTTTAGTGGCTCATAGGTCTATTGTATAAGCAGGTCGCTAAGTCGCTTACACATTCCTCCTCCCAACTTCTGCACGCACTGGGCATAGCAAACGCATTGTGAACCGATTCAAACAATGCCAGCATGCAGCTGTGAACTCCGAAGGTTGCTTTTAGCAACACACTCCTTTGTCGACTAAGAAGGATTAATGTAATGATAGGCTCACTACTATCTGTCTATTGGTGCTATCTATCCATCGGTGACCCCGATCTGACTAGATGCAGTTGCATTCGTTTCAGGCCTTGTTATTCTTACTTACTTACTTACTTTTCAAACCCGCTTATCCGTTAGGGTCGCGGGGGCAGCAGCCCTATGGAGGATCTCCAGCGATCGCGATCTTCCGCCATCAGGCGCATGTCCTCCCTGGTAATATCCAAGCGACTCGAACCCAGATTCTCCATGTAGTCTAGCCACCTGGTTCTAGGCCGACCCCTTGGTCTCTTACCCACCGGCTTGGAAAATAACAACTGCCTAGGAAGACTAGTTTGCGGCATCCGTATCACGTGGCCATACCAGCGCAACTGAGATCTCTCAATGCGGAGAAGTAGCGGCTCAACACCTAAAGATTCCCTTATTGTGCTGCTGTACACTCTATCTAGTAGGGTAACACCTGCCACACCTCTCAGGAATCTCATTTCGGCCGCTTGTACCCGCGATCGCACTCTTTCGGTCATTACCCAAGCCTCATGACCATAGGTGAGAATGGGGACAAAGATAGATTTGAAGACGGAGAGCTTGGCTTTGTTACCCAGCTCTCGTTTCGTTACCACGGATCGCCACAGTTCACGTCTGACACAGCTTGCTGCACCGATCCGAGCATCCAATTCTTTCTCCTGCCGTCCATCACTCGTGAATGCAATCCCGAGATACTTGAACTTCTCCACCTGTCTCAATGAGGCTCCCCTAACATGGAGAGCGCACTGAGCAGGCTGTCTTGAAAGAACCAGAACTTCGGTTTTAGCCACACTGATCTTCATCCCAGCTTCTTCACATTTGGCTGCAAACCGGTCTAGTGCATGCTGAAGGTTCGTGCGAGAAGACCCAAGCAGGACAAGGTCGTCCGCAAAGAGCAACCTCTCCACCAGGCAGTCGCCCACACAAACACGCTCATCGCCTCGGCTGCCCCTGTCTATCCAGTCCATAAAGATAATGAACAAGATGGGCGACAGTACGCACCCTTGGCGGAGTCCAACACCCACGGTGAACGGTCTTGACTTAATGCCATTTATCCGGACACACATCTCAGGGCTTTCGTACAGAGACATAATAGCAACCAGTAATTGCCCATCCACTCCATACTCTTGCAACACTTGCCAGAGCTTCTCCCGAGGAACTCTGTCATATGCTTTTTCGAGGTCCACAAAGCAAGCGTAGACCTCTTTTGCATACTCCCAGGATTTCTCAAAGATTTGCCTTAGAGCAAAGATGTGATCCGTCGTGCTTCGGCCAGGTCGGAAACCACACTGCTCCCCCGACAGTTTGGAGTCGACTATTTTCCGACTTCTCTTCTCCAGACACTTAGCGTACACTTTCCCAGGAATGCTGAGCAAAGAGATGCCTCGATAGTTGTTGCAATCTCTCTGATCTCCCTTTTTGAAGATAGGGATCACAATTCCTGTCTGCCATTGCTTAGGGGCCTGTCCAGATATCCAAGCAACTTGACACACTCGAGTCAGCCACAGGATACCATCCTGATTTAAGGCCTTTAACATCTCGGACCGGATTTCATCATCACCTGCAGCTTTGCCAGTCTTCAGGGACTTAATTGCCCATCTGACTTCTGTTTCAGTGATACTACCGTGACTATTCTCCGCTCCAAGGTGCACCTCGTATGCCTCAGTTGTTGTTGTCACCGGATTAAGAAGAGATGCAAAGTATTCCTTCCACCTATGCAATACGCTCTCCTCCGTTTTCAGAAGCCTCCCATCTGAACTCTTAATAGTTTGTGATGAAAGAGACTTCTTTCCACGGAGGCGGCGCACGGTCTGCCAGAACACCTTG
>JAHWFO010038280.1:206660-249800 GCA_023313115.1 Rhysida immarginata | reverse complement strand
TCTACTCCCTGAGTGCACCCTTTTTGCTTTTTCTTTTTCCAGTTTTAAATCCCCTACTTTTCCTTTTTTTCCATTACTCTACTTACATTCCAAATTATTTAACTACTGTGTGTCCACCATTATTGCAATTAAGTAACACAAACATGTGAGCTATGGCTTTCATGTTTGTAGTGACGGCACGTGTGGAATATTACTTAAGATATTACGCACGCGTCGTCACAAAACAAAGAAAATTACTTGAGAGAATTTTAATTACATTTGAAACCACAATGTTCTTGTGAAGGAAAGATTTTTCGAATGGCTGTCACAATGCAACGGGGAAGAACTTTTCTTTTATTTCTTCCCAGGTGCACCCAAATCTAATGGAGAAATTAGTTTGTTGGTATATCGTAATCCGCGCAGATTTTTGAAAAGATGGATTTTTCGGTGATGCACTCCGAACCACTGGGCATATGCTGATCGATCTCGGCTTAATCACGACAGCATACGTTCGCACTTGTGATGTCGGCATACCTTCACATATTGTGCACTGATACCTAATTTAAAACTTAATATCATGAAATTGTTCACATTTAAATAACATACGTATTAATTATACTTAACAGTTTGTTGCGGGTGATACATTTTCCGTCGATTCGGCGACACTGTATTCCTCGTCTAATGACGAGTGATCGTGGTTCTAAACTATATGGTTTCACGCCTAAACCATCCAAATCACCCACAAGGTTCTCCAAATCGTTGTCCAATTCATTATATAGATAGTTGTTAAAATAAGCCTCCATATCTTCGTAAGTCTTAAAACTAATATCTGAATCGCTGCTTTCATGTCCAAACATTGTGAAAGTTGTAGTGAACGCAGTACTGAGTGAATGTAGATCTATAGTGAATGTTAAAGCTTCACTGCAAAGCTTGCTGAGAGCAATCCTCGCACTACGTCACGCCTCCACCCAAGATGGATGCCCCCGATTTCAAATCGCGCTCGGAATTTTCGTTTTTCACACATTTAGGATTCGAATTTTAAAAAATTAAATATGCTATGATGTTATTAATAGGTTAGTCTTTCGATTTAAGTAAAGTTGTATGTGACCGTAGAGTTGTCCTTTAAATCAATAATCTTGTGTTTTGCTTGAGAAATGTTATACATTTTTCCCCATTGAATCAATGCCATTATACTTGTGTTCGGGAACAAGATTGGTTTTCTTACAAACAGAAATTTCATCGACTATTGACAATGTGATAGAAAATTTGGTGAACCAATTCAATACATTTCAAAAAAATGGATCTGGATGGACTATCTCGTCCATTGAAAAATGCGATGTGCATTTTGGAAAATATCGCGCGTTGGTTGGCGGCTGTAAATTTAAGCTCGACAAATTATTAAAAAATAAGAGAGCATTGCTCAATGTGGAAACAGACAACAATTCCCGTTTTTTATATTCTGTCTTGGCCGCATTGCAACCCGAAGCAAAACAGAGTGATGTTGAATATTACATGCAGTTTATGGGGGAACCCGATTTAAACGGAGTGACATTCCCTACTCCAATTATATATATTCCAAAATTTGAAAAACAAAACAATCTCTCTGTAAACGCGTACAGTTATGAAAAAAAACCCAGTCTTTCCTTTATACATATCAAAAACGAAATGCAAACAGGAATTAATTTATTGTTGCTTGAAAACCATCATTATTGCACCATTCTGGATTTTTGTCGATTAGTCAGGGTGGGTGAAAAAAAACCCGCGATGTTTGCCGCTACTGTTTGTCTATGTATTGCGGAAAAGCATGGTTAAAAGAACACGAGAAAGACTGTCGATCAAATAAACCTCAATGTTAAGAGATGCCCAAAAATCCGAAAATGACATTTAATCGATATGATCGTCAATTGAAGGTACCGTATATCATGTATGGTGATTTTGAATATGTTTTGCCAAAGGAACAAACATGTGTTCCTTCAAACAAATGTAGTTTCTTACAACAAACTCAGCATCACATTCCTTGCGGTTACTGTTATCTTGGATCACAAAGGGAACGTGTTCAAAAATAAATTTTATAGGGGAGAAGACTGCATAGAGCATTTTTTTTTAAAACATAGAAACTGATCACAATGAAATACAAACAACATTAGGAACATCAGAGCCTATGAAACTAAATTTACAAATTCACGATCAATTCAAAACTGTGACTCATTGTTACATATGTGAAAAGATCTTTCTACCCACTGAAACAACAGTACGTGATCACTGCCACATCACCAGAATCTATCGTGGTGCAGCGCATCAGAAATGAAATTTGCTTTACAAACCCTAAGAAAATCCTTCCTATTTTCTTTCACAATCTTAAATCATACATTTCATCGTGCGCGCATTGTCTTATTTCGGTAAATCGAATATTCAAGTACTCCCACAAAACACTGAGCGGTACATAGCAATACAAATTAAAAATCTTTGATTTTTGAACAGCTATCAGTTTCTATCTGCTAGTTAGACACATTAGTGCAAACCAACGACAAATTTCCTTTGTTGGAAAGTTTGTTTCCAGAAAATCATGAGATATTAAAGCAAAAAGGAATTTACCCTTATGAATATATGACAGATTTTCAAAAATTTAAAGAAACTTCTTTACCACCAAAGGAGAAGACATAAGCGATGAAGAGTATGCATATGCGCAAGAAATATGGAAGAGAATGGGTTGTCCAAATTTGGGAGATTTTCACGATCTTTATCTCTTTTCAGACGTAACATTTTAGCTGACGTATTCCAGCAATTTCGCACACTATGTGACGATTATTACAGGCTTGACCCAACTAATTTTCTGTCGCTCCCGGGTTTATCGTGCGAGGCTACCATCTCTTCTTTATTCTGCATAGATGCTAACAATCTTTACCGACACGCATTGTCTCAACCCCTTCCTTATTCCGATTTTCGTTGGTTGGATCAAAACGAAATCGATCGTTTAGACGTGGATAAATGAGATGAAAATGATGAAATCGGATTTTTCTTAGAAGTCGATCTTCTTTACCCTGATGAACTGCACAATTCTCATTGTGATTATCCGCTAGCCGCTGAGAAACTCGTCGTAACAAGCGAAATGCTGTCACCCTTCAACAAAGAATTACACACAAAGTATAATTTTCCTCATAAATCTGAAAAATTAATTACTCACTTTCTTCCACATAGAAAATATATTTGTCATCATAAAAATTTAAAATTTTATCTCGATCATGGGTTAGTTCTGGAGAAAATATACCGCATTGTGCGCTTTCATCAAAAAGCTTGGTTGAAACCTTACATAGAATTCAATACGATGAAAAGACAGGCATCTTCGAGTAGTTTTGAAGAGAATTTATTCAAACTGATGAATAACGCAATATTTGGAAAAAATTTGCAAAACGTAAGCAGGCATCAGGTTGCTAAATTCAGCACGAGTGAAGAGCGCTCATTAAAACTTACATAAAAACCGACATTAGATTACTTTGAAATTATCAAAGAGGACTTGATGCTCTTCAAAATGCATCACCGTCGTGTGGTGTTAAATCGTCCCGTGTATATCGGAACGGCAGTTTTAGATCCAGCAAAGCTTACGATGTATGAATTTCACTATGACCATTTTAAAAAGATTTACGGTGATAAATGTCAACTGCTATTCTCAGACACTGACAATTTATTTTATCAAATTTACACAAAGGACCTTTATGGTGAATTAATTAATCATCTAAGCTATTTCGACACCAGCAATTCTTCCATCGATCATGAGCTATATTCCACTGAAAACAAACAGGTGCCTGGAAAATTTAAAGACGAACAGCAGGGTTTGCGATCACGGAATTCATTGGGTTAAAGGCAAAAATGCATTGCTTTCGTTACGGAAATACAATTAAAAAAACAGGGAAAGGTGTCAAAAGAAACACGCTTAAGAAAGATGTGCATTACAACTATTACTTGCGTTGTTTAAAAGAAAAAGTATCTTATCATTTTTCTTCAACAGTTATTTGCAGTTTTAAGCACTTACTTTACACATGTAAACAAAATAAGCTTTGCTTGTCATCATATGATGATAAAAGATACATTTTAAATGATGCAATTCATTCACTTCCATATGGTCATTATTTGATAAGAAACAAACAATTACTTATGTCCTGATTGATCATTAACTTCTAAGAATTAACTTTTATAATTAAAAGAATGTTTTTTTAATTTTTTTTTTATTTCTTAAAATAGTTTGAGATTGAAAAATGGAAGTTATATAAAATTAAAAAAAAATTAATGCTTAATAAATTTTAAGAAATTTTGATTGTAAAATAAACAGGTGAATTAAAAAATTAAAAAAGCAATCGTCTCTATTCATTGTGGTTAATTAAATAAACTCTTTGCCCTCTAAAAATTAATTAAAAGCAAGATCATCAATAAAATTATTCATATGTCAATAAAAAAATCACTTATTTATAAAAAAAAGAATTTTATTTATTTAAATTGCGAAAATAAATAAATAAATAAATGATGGCGAGCCATCTAGTGACAGAAAACCTAACTAAAAATGGCATTTAATTGTTGCTACATTAAAAATAGAGTTGCTAATTAAATATTCAAGCCTAATTACAAGTAATTAACCCTTTTGCTGCGTAAAGCAGATGTATCCACACAAAATTTTATTATCTCTACCTGCGGAAATCTGATTCATCTCACAGTGTTTAAAAAACTTCTTGTTATGCTGCTAAAAGTGGATAATTCCATCTTCTCAAGAATGAAGAAAAAATGTTAATTACGCAGTGAAATTCTTAATACGTACCTCATTAATTGACCTCATTAAGCCTGCAATTGTATCGACTGATTGATAATTTATCAATATATGACCGATAATCACATCTAATTACAGGTAATTAACAGGATCATCATTAATTGACCTTATTAAAGCTGTAATCGTATCGATCGATTGTTAATTTATCAATATGTCACCGATAATCAGAATATTGATCTATATGCTGATAAATCAAAATAATTTGTTAGAGCAACGCCCATCTGCTGCAAAAACGATGACCTATCAATAACCTCAACCACCAATAACCAATGGAAGTCACGTGTGTCCGGCGGAGGAGGTTGGGGTCGGAAAATGCTATGTTAAGATCTTATGTATAGCTTCGTTATTGTTTGAACGATCGTAATATACATGAGTGTTTTGATTAGCTTATAGGTGATAGTTTCATTGTATTGCTTGTTAAAAGTAAATGTGTGTGAGACGGATTGTTTTGGATGATAACCTGCCTGGGCATGCAGCGTTGAAGCAGGGTTCCCTAACTCTGGATGGAACAGGAAAAGAATGTGTATGGCAGACCTGCTGTTTTTGCAATGGAATCAAGCCAAAAACTGTGGACACAACTATAGAAAGAAAAATAACTCCGAAAACACTATTCCAGATAATAAATTTTAAATTTTTTTATTATTTTAAAATTATTTTCATTATTTTAAAATTTATTATGTGGAATAGTGTTTTCTGAGTTATTTTTCTTTCTATACTGCTGTTTTTGGTTCAGTGAAGTGCTGACTATGTATCAGGTTATCCAGAAGTTACACATCTAAGCAGTTTGATATGAATTTTCTTGTTTCTTGAACTATGTATCTCTTCTTGTTATAATTTAAAAGTTTCTATCAATATCAAGGCCTTTACAATATTCATTATCTTCAGTGGCAACGAAACACTCACAATACAAGCCATAGAAAAGCCACAGAAAACATGACAACAGAAAGTGTTTCTGGCTTTATGCCCTGATGGTTTGTTGTTATTTCTAACGGGGTGGAATATTGTGCTTATTTCACACTACTAAAACAAGCATATTCAATATTTTATTTAACAAATTATCAGATAATAGAAAAGAAAGACTTAAAAACAAGATATAACACAGAAATATATTAAAATGACTTTTTACTTGCTTCTTTCTAATAAAGATCGAGTTCTTTAAATACAAAATTATTTTTTCAATATTTACCTGCTAATGTTTGAACACGTGTATTACTTTGAAATTCATGTTTCCAATTATAAATTAATTCTTCAGTTTCTTGTTCATCTTGCTGATAGACTTCATTAGGATTATAAGTTATAACTTCGCTCCTAAAAAAAAAAATTAATACACATGTCTAAGTCTATTAACTTTATGAAGTATCATGATGAACGTTTTCACAACTGTGGCAATCATATTCAACATGCTATCATATGCTTATCAAATGTTCTTAAATAGCTTTAATCTGCCTCACTGATGAAGTGTACCTCCAGTTCACGTGGGAAATAAATTCTATCTAACCACGGAAAATTTATAAGATAATTACAAAATAAAATTGATGATCAAGAGTGACTCTTGTAAATTGGGTAACAGAAAGCCAGAAATTGTGGATACACTAACACTATACAAATGAAAATGAAAACACTTTACCATATACAGTTTAATAAAGGTATAATATGTATGTATAGGGTGTTGCAGGTAACTACAAGGCATTATAATGGGAAGCCTACCCGCTCGATTGCAGGGGCCGGCTTGGTCGATTGGCAGAATGGAGGGAGATGAAGGTGGCGTGCAGCAGCCAGCAGTTTCCACAGTCGGGGAGGGGGGGTGAACGTCAAAACTGTCATGTTTTTGACAGAATTACCGAATTATCATTTGATGTCGAGCCGGCCCCTGCAATCAGGAGGGTAAGCTTTCCGTTATACTGCCCTGTAGTTATCTGCAACACCCTGCACATTTCAAAGGCAAAGCCAATTTCTTCAGAGTCTTCTGGACTATACAGTAAATGATTATGGACCATCATCATAAACCAATCGGAAAAATTACAGATATGGACCAATCATAATAAATACAGGTACCAAGTTTTGCAACAGGTCTGTTACAATATTCCTCACGTCGCACTAAAGCTGGGGAGAATACCGCTGGGGCGGACGACGTTCGCATGTCAAGTGCCGAGGAGTGACGGGCACTTCCTGTTCGGTGAGACCAGGCAACCACTGGTGGATGAACAGGTTTCTCAGCTGGTGCAGGGGCCGGTGGTTCAGGCTGCGAAGATTTGCACCGACATTCACCTACATAGGTGGATTTACACTTTTGTGCTCACTTTTTGCCAAAGTTTTAAGATTTCCATCCGAATTCACATAAATGGGTGAATTTACACTTTCGTGCACACTATTTGCCAAACTTCGTTGGCTCTGTCATATAGTCCTGTTCATCATATTGTTCTTGCTCGGCTCGCTCTGGCTCATGAACGGCCAGCATTAGGTTTAACGATTGTTTGTTGTTGTCTTCACCGATGAAACGCACTCGTCGACGAGGATGTTATTCTTGATTGTTACGTCGTGAAACACTTGTCAATTCCGGAGCTCGTGATTTGTGGCTGTCACGTGATACCGACCGATGAGGCACAGTGTGAGTTCTGTTAGAACGCAACAGATGCGGCTTTAATTGATCGACGTGTCATTTCGAACGTTTCTCGCCCACGGCCACTTCATAGTGCAGGTCGCCTAATCTGTGCAACACACTGCCTGTCCCTCTTGCAGGTGTCGGTATTTCGGCATCGCTTGGCTCTCTTGTTTCTGCCGAACACGTTGGCCTACTTCTTGCGGCCGCATCAAATCCAGTCGCGTGCGCAACTCTCTTCCCAAGAAGAGCTTGGGCGGGGATTCCTTGGTAGTGACGTGTGGTGCTCGACGATATCTTTCCAGGAAGATATTTAGGTTTTTATTTAGTGTCGCTTGTGCCGTGCCCATTGGTTTCAAAGCATTTTTTACTGTCTGCACGTAGCGCTCCGCTTGCCCATTAGTGGCGGGGTGATATGGCGCAATGCGTTTATGAAATCTAACACCACGTTTTTGCAGAAAAGTGGAGAATTCGGTCGAGGTGAATTGGGGACCACTGTCTGTAACGACGGTGGGCGGCACTCCATATGCCGCAAAGAGTTCATCTAGAATTACCGTTGTGGCTCCCGTAGTTGTCATCGTTGTCGGTTTCACCTCTATCCACTTGCTGAAGGCGTCAACAATGATGAGGAGCATGTTCTGTGATGGGTCCTGCGTAGTCGAGATGAACTCTCTCCCAGGGCCCTTTTGGATATTCCCAATGGTGGAGTCGGTATGGTACTGGTGCGTTTGAATGGGTCGCACACTCGACACACTTTTTCTCAGTAACAGTTGTATTGTTCTGTATTTGCTGGCCTGGGTGCCTTCTGGATTGCCTCGATGTGTTCGTTGGATTTGTGTAAGCCGTCCTTATCAATGACGTGGCCTAAACAAGTGTGAGTCGTGGAAACGAAAACACATTTCTTTTTATTTAAATGTAGGCCAAACGCTTTCAAGCGTTCCGTTGTCTCACGCAGTGCTCGGAGTAGGTCGTGGAAATGGGGTGCAAAGACGATTATATCGTCGAAAAAACTGACTACGTTGGATGCCTCTTGAAATACCGCTTCCATACATCGTTGCCACAGAGCGGGAATCTTGGCTGCTCCATATACGGCTCTGGTCGGCCTTACAAATCCATCAGTTGTTGTGTGTTTAGCATCAACAGCTATCGGAATTTTTCATCTATTTGTAGGTGAGTGTAGGCATCTGTTATATCTAAATGGCTAAACACGCTGTACCTCTCATATTATTGAAAATGTCTGTAATTTTTGGTATCGGGTGCTCATCGATGATCATTTGTTTGTTGACCGTGGATTTGGAGTTTCCTGTAATCCGAAGTGCACCATTCTTCTTTACGACCACATGCGTTGGTGATGCACACTCTGGTATCAATTGCTTTGGCGTATTCGTCTCGCAGGGCGAGGGGCACATCTCTTGCCCTTGTGAAAATCGGGGTTGCCTCTGGAACCAGATGTACTTGAGCCGGGGGTCCTTTCGTTTCCCTGCTGTCGATTGGAAGAGACAAGCAAACTTCTCATGTAGACTGTCTAATTGAACTTTCTGATCTCGGGTAAGTGCACCTTTCTTTTGTTCTTTAATGGCTTATATTGGTGAAAATAAACGTTTAAAGTCTATTTCTCTTGCGAAGGTTGCCAAACAATCATGCCCCATCAGACCAGTGGAATCACCTTCTACTGCTTAAATGTTGAGTCGCTGCGTTGTGTTCACCACCGACACACGCACATTCGTCTTCCCCAGGCAGCGAACCTGGTGACCGGTGTACCTCTTGAATTTCCGATCTGATTTTTCCAGGTGTATTCTTGGTTTAATTTTACAATGCTTGGAGATGCCCATGATTCCACTTGGCGCACCGGTGTCGACCTCCATTTCGATAGTTTTTCCATCGATCTTCACCTCGATGACATTTGGGTGGTGTACATGTTGTACTGTTTCCTCATGTATTTTGCTGAGGGTCTGGACTCTATCTACTGGACTCTATCATGGTTTTGGTTCTACAATATTTGGCTAGATGACCAGTTTATCGACAGGAGAAGCAAGTTGCTGTGTTATATCGACAGGCATCAGCCTAGTGTTGGCCTCCACATCTTCCACATGGTATGTTGGAAGAGACTTGCTTCTCGTAGTGGGGCTACTTTCGGTCCCTGACTTGGGTGACTTCGGTCCCCGATTTTTACGTCGGGTCGATACATTCCTTCTCTGGACTCGACCACGTGGTACCTGTTTTGTTGAGGGTTTTTCATACCCCAAACGATTCATTGGTTCACTGGAGGGCAGGCTGGGGATATTGGTCACTGTCACTTCTTTGGCTATTTCCCAGGTGGCTTCCAGGTTCTGGGCTATCTCGAATGCGACATCAAATTTCTCTGGTTGCTTGGCGATGATTTCATCCTTTGCACCAGATGACCTCAATCCATGAAGGAACTGTTCGATTAGCATTCTATCAAGAAACGTGCCGTATTCGCAATGGGCGGCGCCTTTACACAGTTGTAGCGCAAATTGTGCCACTTAATCGTGTTCGTCTTGAAATATGGTGCGGAATTTTACACTTTTGACATATTTGTTTCTCGGCCTGTCGAAATGCATAGTCAGAATTTTTTTGATTTCCTTGTAGGAGATGGATTCTAGTTCTTGTGGGCTGACGAGGATTTTCAGGACCTCATTTAATTCCGCTCCTATGTGGACACGTTCACGTATGCTGCATACATGCTCCCTCGAACACTGGACAGTGGGAGTGCCCACTCAAATCATTTAAAATACTCCGCTACGATCGTTTCTTCCTCGGGCCGGTAGGCTGGCATCACGAATGGGGGAACTCTGGAAGGAGGGTGGTTCTCCTGGGTCTCTGTTCCGGAAGTCGTCAGAGCAGTCACCATTTATGCAATCGCTGTATCGGTTGCTGTGTGGAGAGCTGCGGCTCACATCTTTGAAAGCTCGTGCATGAGTTCTGGCGGAACTGCCATGGTGGATTTATTAGGGATAGTTTTTCAAGGTAAGTGGTTTCTAATCTCTTACTTATTATGGCCGTTCTTATCTTTGACGCTGGGCGTTCGTTTCCTTTCAGAACGATCGTCTCTTGTTTTTGGCTGGGCGTGCTTTTCCCCACGAGGATTCCAATTTCTTTTCGCGGAATCCACATTCTGACACCACTGTTATGTCTCTACTTAGAATCAATGTAATAGGGAAAGTATTTACCTTAGATAATTGTGGCTACCGGACATTATGGCTACGACGACTGAAAGTATCAAAACGACATGGAATAATGCTGTTTGTACGTAATTTGGTTGCTTCGCAACAGCATCATCTTCATTATTACAAGATAAATGATAAACAATGCCCACTTGTTGACTAGTTTTCACTGTAACGAAGCAAATTTTTGGTCCCGCAGAACATTATAATTTCATTATAACGAAATTTTATTTGGAAGTTGCACATATTAGATAAGTGACAAATTGAATCTGTAAAATTCAGCAATTAAAAATAGCCGCTCTTGTTAGTAAGACCCAAATCATTTTAGTGGGTTTAGTATAGGCCTATAAACTTAAAGATTTGAAGATCACGTTTCTATTCGAACAAATATTTCTAAGAAATACAGTATTGTTTTGAAACATCTTATTCGTCACTATTTTCAATACAGCATACATGTACTGTATTGGTATCAATATTTTATGGGAATTTAAATCAATAAACGGTAGTAAAACGATAGCGTTCTGGCAGTCCCACGTGAGAATGGCGCAAGGTTTTGTTAAACTCGTAATTCAATTGTTTTAATACGTCCAATACAGTACTATAAAATATAAACTAAATTTATGATATTTAATATTAAATAGAAAGAAAAACTTAAAGAATTGCATTAAAATGGAGCTATTTTAGTCGCATGAAATGGAACTATTTTATTCGCGTAATGTTACGAAGAATTCAAACAAGATATAACGATATAACGCTTGTATTGTTAAACCAGTTTAAATATCTGAAAACAAGAACCATTAAAAAATAAAATCTTTGTTATGTTCAATTTATTTACTGAAATTATGCACACAGACTACTATTTACAGCAGCAAAGATTTAACAGCTAAAAGTACAACCTCCATTTTTAATCATCATTTCTGGTAAGGATGAAGCATTACTGTTATACAGGGTGATTACAAAAGAACTTCACACTTTTAAAAATTTATTACAGCAAAGCTATTCAGAATATAGACACACCACATATGTATTCTTAAAGAAAAACTCTTGCAGTTTATTGTGACACAGTTAAAGATGTTCAATATGCGCCCCCTGTAGTCGAATTTGTCCCAAACCCGCATTAACATGTCTCCATCAATCCCACTTATCGCTACCGTAATGCGTTCTTTCAGCTTGTCTAGGTCACAGGGAAGGGGTAGGGTGAAGACCTTGTCCTTTACACACCCCCATAAAAGAAATCACAGCAGTGGATTGGTCGAGCAAACAATAACCTGGAACTTGCAAAGTGGCCATCGCGGAGCCCCGACCCCTCACACCTTATGATTTCTTTTACCTGCATTGAAATAATAATGAAACCAGACGACATAAAGTAATACTATTTAATACTATCTGACATTATATAATACAATTTGACATCTAATAACACGCATATATTTTTACAACATACTAGTTGTTACCCGTGGCTTCGCCCGCCCGCGCCATCTATTGAGGGGAATTTCACAAAAAAACCCAAAAAGTGGGGAAGGGGGTGGGGGGTCATAGGGGGCTAATTTTTGGTGAGAGAGCAGGTCCTTTATTGATAAGCCTCCCTGAAAATTTCAAGTCGCTAGCTCAAACCGTCTAGGAGGAGATAGAATTACAGATAAATAAATAAATAAATAAATAAATAAATAAATAAATTAAATACACGCAAGAGTTTTAGTATATAGATGCTCAAAATATACTCTGGTGAATGGGTTGTGATTAGGTCGTGAAATGATCAGACTAAGTCACGGTCTTAAAATAGGATAGCAAAGATTTTAATGATCTCGCAAAAACACAATATATACCATACTAATAAATATCACATACAGTCTAATAAGGCTCATCTCGCAATGTAAAAGTTAAATAGTATTATAGATTCCAAAAGGCTCACTAACAATAGAGGGAGGTTGCAAATACATAAGCATAAATTTACAAATATAACAGAAATTTATAAGTGAAAAATCTTTCTTTAATAGCTAGAAATTCTCCCCATAATAATTAACATCATAAATCAAGAAAAAGTAATCCTAACCAACACAGCTACAAAATTTGGGTATCTTAACAATATGAGAATACAATAACAAGACAATGCAAAATGTAAATATGGTTAGGTTAGGCTTGACTGATCCTGAGATTGGGAAGAGACTTGTTGACTCGTAGAAATCTGAATCCAGAATGAATTTAAAACCCACTTTTATATCCAGAGCCGATCCCGCAGTAAATACAAGGGTCGCCCCCTGGTAGCAAGCCCAAAAACAGTCACAATACTTCCGGTATTGGCGGAGAGAACATAATGACGGCAATCAGCGAAGTCGATAATTCCCAGCATGCAATTCAACCAGACAAACTTGGCATAACAAAGTAAAGCTTATAGAATACAAGAAAATCAAATAAATAGATCCTAATAATCAAGTTTTGTCATTTTACATATTAAGTATTAAGCTCTCATTATGTTAAATTAATGATCATACTTAATTATTCATTTGCATCCAACAGATTGCAACACTTCTTTAATAACATTGAAGGATATTTCTCAATTCACAAATCCTATATGGAGAAAAAAATCCATCTCAGAATAAATCTAGCAAGAATCATACAGTTCCTTTACGGATTATTCTTTAAACACTTAAATATCAGCTTCGACGGGCGTTAGGCCTAACGGCCGCATGGTGGATTTCGATAGCAATCCGGAGCATTTGTACCAATGGTGGGAAAAAGTACTTATAGTGAGATTTTCGTTGTTTTACATACTATCACAAACAAGGCTGGATTAAATACACACACTATAATTATAATATAAAGCACAATCCTTCATAGAGGGTAGACCTTGTAAATATACAAGGGATCACAAAAAAAAAAAATTAAACTGACTTCATCACATAACTTTCCCTCAGAGAGAAGAAACCCTTTTTTAGTGTCCTTCACTGTGCAATCGACTGTAATCTACTCTGGCTCCTCTTCTTAGAGAGTAGTGGGCTTCCTCATCAGTTGCCTCATGGTTGGCTTCTAGGTTGTGGAGGGCCTCTTGTTCCTCAACATCTTGCATCTGATGGGGTCCTGGATTTCCATCAATCCGGCTCTCTGGCTCCTTGAATGCTGAATCATGTGATGGCTCCATAGGTAGATCAATCTGTTCCTCCTGTTCTTCTCGTGCTGGATCAGGCTGGGTTTGCACAGGCCTATTGTGCTCGAGTATATATCTTGCTTGACCAAGGCTCTGTTCCGCTCGAATCTGCAAAGGCAGGTCTTCCTCGTCCGATTCCGACTCCTCTGGATCAGCTGCTCTAGTCCTTTTTGTTTTCATATGGGGCTGACTCTTGGTCCAAGTCCCAAAGCAAGGTTTCAACCTATCTTCGTGCACAACTTGCCTGTCTCTTTTCCAGATACCCTCAATTTCATAACTGACCTCAGAGATAATTTTTCTTATACGAAAAGGGCCCAGATATCTGTGTCCTAATTTGTTTTTCCTTCCCTCTTTACGTAGCACCCAAACCCTCTCTTCCAGAGCATATGATTGCAACCTTCCTCTACTCTTATTCCTTTGAGCCACTCCTCTTTTCTTATTTTCCCGGCTAAGTTTTTCAGCCCTTTCCCTGGTCTTTAGAAGCCTTGCCACCAGATCAGAGTGGTAGTTCCGAGTGGACATATTTTCATTAGAGTCACCCCCCCCCCCAGGAAAGTGGGGTTCTAGGATCAAATCCATAAAGAAGGTAGGCAGGTGCCTCACCAGTGTTACTGTTGGGGTTCGTACGGATAGCGCATAAGGCCTCCTCTATTCTTTCATCCCAATTACGTGAGTCGTCATCACACAAAGTTCTAAGTATTTCAGTAATGGATTGGTTAAGCCTTTCCACTAAACCGTTCGAGTTAGGTCTGCAGGCGGTTGTATGGTGCAGATCAATGTGCAGGTCTTCGCATAGGACTCTCAACAACTCGGATGTGAAATTTGCCCCCTTATCTGAAGTTAACTCCTGAGGTATCCCATATCTGCATACAATCCTTTCCATTATAGCCTTGGCTACAGTTAGGGCTGACTGATCAGGGAGTGTGCATGCCTCAGGAAATCTAGAGAATACATCTACACATACAAATATTGCCATTAAGGCTCTCAGGTAAAGGTCCTACGAGATCCATCAAAAACTTCTGGAAAGGGAATGAGGCAGATAAACCTTCCTGGAACGGTGCCTTTCCATTAGCCAACTTACATTGTTGGCACACCCTGCAATTTCTGATGAAGACCTTCACATCCGTCTCCATGCTGGGCCAGAAATACCATGTACGGAGTGATTTGAGAGTCCTATCTACCCCTTGATGACCTGCTAAGCTACCCGAGTGGGCTCTATCAATTAGTTCCTTTTGCACTGATCTCCCAACACATAATTTGTTACGATTGTAGGGGCCAGTCTTCATTAACGTTTTGTCCTGAGCTATGAACCCTTTCCTTTTTCTTTTCCTACTTATTAGGGATGACATACTTGGGTCAGTGTGTTGTGAACGTACAATCTTTGCTATCAGCGATTTATTGTTCAACTGAATGACCAACGAAGTAATCTCTGATTCGAGTGTTTTAGGTTTTTAATGAACGCCAGGGGTTTGCGGTCGCTCCGTACAGTCACAGGGAAACCCAGAATGATATGACGAAATTGTCTAAGACCCATGGGAGGATAGCCAGAGCCTCTTTCTCGATCGTACTATAATTTAGTTGGGCCTTATTTAATTTATAGCTGTAAAACGCTATGGGCCTGAGGCATCCATCTCTGAATTGATGGAGTGCTGCGCCAGTCGCTCCAATTGAAGCGTCGGTAAATAGGATGAATTCCTTCACATAATCTAGAGGAATGAGCACTGGCTGACTGCTAAGTACCCTTTTTATATCCCCGAATGCCTCCTGGTATTCCTAGGACCATTTAAACCTGGTCCCTTTCATGGTCAGATCGGTGATGGGCAATAAGGTGCTCGACAAGTTATTAACAAAAGGCCTATATAAGTTTACAGCTCCCAATAAGGATCGTACTTCTTTAACATTAGCGGGAGGGGGAATCCTTTCAAAATGCTGAACATTGCCTGGATCAGGCCTTATTCCCTCTGCTGAGATGATGTGTCCAAGATATTTAACATTAGGTACACAAAATGAACATTTAGATCGTTTAATTATCAAATTTTTTTCTTTGAATACATAATTTATGCATTGAATATATACCCACTCCAATAATGCCATATGTTCCTCAAATGTTTCTGAGTAGATGAGAATATCATCCTGGAAAGCATATACCCCCATTCCTAAGTACTCTCTGAGAATATCAGACATGAACCCCTGGAATGCAGAGGCTGAATTTTTTCCATCCTGAGGCAGCCTAGTCAATTGAAACTTTCCCCAGGGTGTCTGAAATGCATAGCATTCACGTAAATGTTCGGCAAGGGGAATCTGGAAGTATCCAGAGTTAAGGTCCAACACTGAGAAATAAAATTTTCCATTAAGGCTTTGAAAAATTTCATGAGGCTTGGGCATGGGAAAATCCAACCCTTGCGTCATGCTATTGACTTTCTGTAAGTCAAGCGTCATACATATGTCACCATTGTCCTTTTGTACTATGAATACAGGAGAGTTCCATCTGGATTTTATGGGCTTGATAATATCCGCCTCTCAGTACTGATCAACACGTTTTCTAAATGCAGCCAAGTATTTATGAGGTATGGGGTATTGCCTGACGAAGATAGGATCTTTCTTATCAATTTCAAAACTGACAAGAGCATCCTTAACACCATTAAATATCTCAACCTCTTCCCCAAAGCAATTATCATATGCTCCAATAAGATCATTAAGCATGCACTTCTGGTCCTCATTTAATATGCTTTCCTGTTGAGAATAGGTCTGTATACTATTACACTCAATTATTACACTTTTGATTAGATCAGTACCCAGAATGGCTTGGTATTCTCTCCCTTTCAAATCCATACAGACGAGCTTTCTGTACCCAGAAATTCCTTCCTCGGAATGAATATTAGCCCATATCGCATGATCTACATTCTGAATTTGACCTCCAATCCCCTTAATTAGAATGGCCATGTCTTCCCATGAGACTTTGTCTCCTATTCTTTCTGCCACTTTCTCATCAATTATGGAAACTTGTGACCCTGTGTCGATCAGAGTCACTATGCAAAGGTCCTCAATCTTAAGTTTTACCTTGTATAACCCATCATTGGGGTTTCTTAATACGACCAGATTAACTAGTTTGTCTACATTAGCTGGATCATACTGGTCTACAGGATCGGCCCTTCTTAGTTTAAAGGTTTACTCTTACAAGAATTTGCATAATGTCCCTGCTATCCACAGACAAAGCAGTTCCCTTTCATTGGTCTATAAGCAGCCCTTCTTGGTCTTTCTTCTAACCTTTTTTCGAGTGACCCTAATTTCTCAACAAATTCCTGCATTAATTTTTGGTTATCATCCTTATCCTTTTCCCCTATTTCTAACATTCTACCTTGCTGTATCACTAGTTTTTCAAGAGCCTCTATTCGGTCATGTTAGCCTCACCTACATTACAGTTCCCTGTATTTGATCTGGATTCTGGGGCCTCTGATTTAATGGCTTCCTTAGCAGCCTTTTCGAAAGTATCTGGTTCCTTATGAGAGATGGTCCTCATATGTGCAGGAAGCAAGTTCTCAGAAAACCGCTTCAGTAACAGACTTCCCCTCTGAGGGACCATACTTGGTTCATATTCAAATAGCTTATCCCATAGGTGCTCTAATCGGGTAGCAAATTCTTCTACACTCTCCCTTTTTCCCTGCTGAGCCAAAAAGAAATCTCTCATAATATCTTTTCTATCTGCCCTTTTTCCCATAACCCTGACTAATCTTTCTTTGAGTTTGTTACAGTCATTTAACTTATACAGCTGTAGTTCATTGAACTTGCGTGCCGCTGTCCCCTTGAGCTTGGCTTTCAAGACATTGGTCTTGATTTCCTCATTCCAGCCAGCTAATATGGCTACGCTACTAATGGCACAAAAGAAACCCTCCAAATCAATAGAGTTGTCATCGCCGGAAAACGTGAGAATCAAGTGGATGAATCCCGATATGGTGGAAACATTGCCTTCAGCTGCATTCACTTCCGCATTATTATTCTCCCCCATCATTTCTCGATTATCACAGTCCCTGTTCGGGCGCCAGTTGTGGTGAATGGGTTGTGATTAGGTCGTGAAATGATCAGACTAAGTCAAGGTCTTAAGGTAGGATAGCAAAGATTTTAATGATCTTGCAAAAACACAATATATACCATGTTAATAAATATCACATACAGTCTAATAAGGCTCATCTCAAAATGTAAAAGTTAAATAGTATCATAGATTCCAAAAGGCTCAGTAACAATAGAAGGAGGTTGCAAATACATAGGCTCTAAGCATAAATTTACAAATATAACAGAAATTTATAAGTGAAAAATCTTTCTATAATAGCTAGAAATTCTCCCCATAATAATTAACATCATAAATCAAGAAAAAGTAATCCTAACCAAAACAGCTACAAAATTTGGGTATCTTCACAATATGAGAATACAATAGCAAGACAATGCAAAATGTAAATTTGGTTGAAAACTACCTTACATACTGGGCCTAACTGATCCTGAGAGTGGTAAGAGACTTGTTGACTCGTAGAAATCTGAACCCAGAATGAATTCAAAACTCGCGCTACCCCCCTTTGATATCCAGGGCCGATCCCGCAGTAAATACAAGGGTCGCCCCCCTGGTAGCAAGCCCAAAAACACTCACAATACTTCCGGTATTGGAGGAGAGAACATAATGACGGCAATCAGAGAAGTCAATAATTCCCAGCGTTGAATTCAACCAGACAAACTTGGCATAACAAAGTAAAGCTTATAGAATACAAGAAAATCAAATAAATAGATTCTAATAATCAAGTTTTGTCATTTTACATATTAAGTACAATAAATCTAGCAAGAATCATACAGTTCCTTTACGAGTTATTCTTTCAACACTTAGATATCAGCTTCGACGAACGTAAGGCCTAACGGCCGCATGGTGAACTTAGATAGCGATCCGGAGCTTTTGTACCAATGGTGGAAAAAAAGTACTTATAGTGACTTTTGTTGTTTCACATACTATCACAAACAAGGCTGGATTAAATACACACACTACAATTATAATATAAAGCACAATCCTTCACAGAGGGTAGACCTTGCAAATATAAAGGGATCACAAAAAAAACAAAACAAAATTAAACTGACTTCGTCACAATACAAGTTTCAAAATAGCCGATGAAACTTTTCAACGATTACACTATTTATAGACAATCGAATTTGGGTGTGCGTGGCTTTTGGATTACCCTGTATAAGGTTGGCATAATTTCATTATCGACAGATGGGCATCCTGTGTTTTTTCCTTCCTCAAACAGTTTCGCCTATCTTGATGTTGTAATGGTGAGGTGCTTCTTTTGCAAATCTGGTATAGAAATATATCTGAATAACAATTGCTGATGAAATTTTAGTACACGATAAGCTTTTCATGAAAAATGCAATGAATTATACAAGGTAATTCAAAACAAATGCTACAAAAAGATAATGTATCAATGACTGCTAAAATGAATTTATTTCACAAAATTCGAAATACCATGTGAATTTACTCTCCAGGTTTTATTTGGCAACACTGAAAATTCAGCCATTTCTGAAACTCTCATTAGAGGCACCTGGCTTGACAAAATATTTTTGTAGTAGTAGACAATTGGTTACAAGGTATCAAATTCTAACAGCCCTGTAACAAAATTCAATATTCAACATTCATACAGTATTACAAAATAATATTACCTCCCAAGGCTCGAGTGGCTATTGGGTGCGTCGGCAGGTGGAGGATAGCAGAATATCCTTGGTTTGTAGGACTCAGGACATCCCCGAATAACCAATAAGGGGACAAAGACCCAAACCCAAGGTGTTATGCGACCCATGCCGAAGGGTGGATGGCACTTCGGTTATAGGGTCTACTATGGAGCCTCCTGTCTGCCTGGCAACATTCAGGAGTTTTTGCCTTATCCCGGCATGCAGGCTCTCCCGGGATGGACCGTCAATCCTGCACATCCTACCCAATATAAGGATAGTCATAACCCCCCCCCCTCCTGGTAACCCTTCGGGGAAACAGGAAACTACAGCTGATGTCATCGAGGTTGAAATGACCTCTGTTGAGTCAGCTGAAATTGGCAAAGATGCTGCCTCCAAATCTGAGGTGCCACCTGCTTTAAAGCGTGAGGCCGTGGGTGAGGATGGCAGCAAACCCAAACCAAAATCACTTTCTGGTTCGGCCAAAAGCTGCAAATCCAGGAAGAAAAGGTTGGAGGGCACCAAGGTTGCAAAATCAAGGACCCTCAGCCCTTTGCAAAGGAGGTGCACGCCCCGACCAAAAGATCTAGGTTAGCGGGAAACACTCCTTCATCGGAGGGTAAGAAGCTTCCCAAAAAACCCAAAACTGGGAATGATTCCGAATCATCACGAAGCTTCAACCACCATTAGGATAGAAGTTCTGGACGGCTATCCAGGCAAGCAGCTCAATGAGCAGCAGTTCGTGGCCTTCCAAGAATACTGATGAATTATATGGGGGGATATGCCTTCTGGTTCAGGACCCCAATTCAAATATTGTCGTCTGGAGGCCGGAGCCATCATCTTACTCTGTGCTAACCATGACAAGTAATTGGCTGATTACCACATCAATAAAATCAGTCCCTGGGAAGGAGAGATTATCTTGGTGGGTGAGGCGAAGACAATCGTCAAAACTACCAAGATTATCTTGAAACTCCCAGAATTGTTCAAAAAATTTTCTGGAAAAGAAATCCTGCATAGGACTGATATCCAGAATAAGGATATGACACCTACACAATGGGGCATCCTGAACTTCAAATTAGAGGATCATGGAGTAACTGTTGGGTTATCCCTCCCTGAACTGGATGCAAGACTTCTGAGAAACATGCAATGGTTTCTTTACATTGGCCTTTCTCAGATCCAAGCTAAGGTTTTAGGGAAACCCCCTGATAAGTCACCGCCAGATGCTGAGGTGCCTCCAAGCGAATCTTCAGCATAAAACACTGGCTGTTGCCAACCTCAGCAATATTTTTTTTGGCTGAGGACATCCACATCGCTTTGATCTTCAAGGGCAAAATTAGAGGTTTGTCAAACTGTGGAGGTAAGCCTTATCTACCAGAGCCTGTTTATTGATAAAAAATAATATCAACACACTACCCATGTACCATCTGTGTTCTAGGGATTTGGCAGTGGTGAAAATTAACCTTCATATAAATGTAACGCTCGTGACATTATATTTGTCTCGGGCTATTAACCTTTCGAGGAGATCTCACCCATCAATGATGATATTCGGAAAATATGAGAAAGATCGACTACCCACAATGTGGAGATCGTTTTTGGATGTGGGGCAGTACCGATACAAATCTCAGAGGTAAATTTCTTTCCGATTTTATTTTAGAGAATAACCTAGATATCTTTAATCAAGGTAATAAACCAACCTTCATTACTGCGGTAAGAAGGAAGGTTATTGGCGTTCCATTTGGTTCTTCCAAATTGAGTAAATGGATTAGTAGATGGTATGTTGATGAGAAACCATCTTTGGCTGATCATCAGCACATATACTTCTCCTTTCACAATGGTGAAGACTGGGACAGAAATTTTAGGGATCCCAAGCAGACCAATTGGGTTCAATATCGCGAGGATGTATGTTCCACGATTTCCAATTTTCCCACCAGAATTAAGGATACTTTTGACTTGGAGCTTTGTATAAATGTTTTGCAGCAGGCTCTAATTCAATCATATCATAAAAACTGCCCCTTGAAGAGGAAGAGGTGTAGATCCAATTGTGTTTGATGGAACCATGATCTTTCTCAACGGAGGCAGAAAATAAGAAAGCTTTTTAGGAAGGCAAAAAAGACCAATGAGTAGCACCTTTATAAATCTGCCCTCGCTGATTACAAGAGGGCCATTAGAACGGCTAAACGTATTTCATGGAGAAAGTTCTGTGAATCAGTCCAAAAGACTGAGGAAGGAGCTAGACTCTATAAGCTTTTGAAGAGCGACAGACCAATTATGGTTGACACTCTTAAAAATGTAAATGGTGAATTCACCAGAAACAGTGCTAAAGTTCTTGAGACTTTAATAACTCATTTCCCAGGCGCTAGGCTCATCAGACTGCTGGATCCTGTCTATATTGACTCCCTGGCTAGGACCTCAAGGGCAGGTTGAGCCATTGCCGGTGAAGTGATTACTCATCATAAGGTCATATGGGCAATTAAGTCCTTTAAACCTTACAAATCACCCGGACCGAATGAGATCATTCCAGCACTACTCTAACATGCTTCAGATGTGATCTCACCAGTCCTGTGTTTAATCTTTAGGGCTAGCTTAGCCTTAAGTTATATTCCTATTATTTGGAGGTTGGTCAAAGTAATCTTTATTCCGAAACCTGGTAAGAGTTGCTACAATCATACCAAGAGCTTTTGACCCATCAGTTTATCCTCCTTTGTGCTTAAGTGCTTTGAGAAGATTATTGATGGGTGGATTAGAGGTGATATTGGGAACAATAATCCCATTCATGCTAATCAATTTGCCTATCAATCTGGCAAATCCACTGAGGTAACTTTGCACCATTTGGTGGTTAGAATCGAGAAAACTCTGGAGTACAAAGTGTTTGCTCTTGCTGTTTTTCTCGAGATTGAGGAAGCATTTGATAACAGTTACTATAACTGTATTGCTACAGCTTTATGTGCTAAAGCAATTTCTCCTCTTATTCGTGAATGGATTCACGTCCTATTGGCAGACAGAGTTATTATTTCCAATCTTTTGGGCAAGGAAATTTTTGCTCGGCCCTCCAGGGGTTATCCGCAGGGTGGTATTCTTTCCGCAGGCTATGGAACCTGGTGGTGGACGATCTCATTTCTTTTCTCAATAATCAAGGTCTTTATGCCCAAGTTTATACAGATGATATTGTCATCTATGTTTCCGGGATTGACAAATTCACCACTTTGGATCTAATGCAATCTGCTTTGCATAAAGTTCAATCATGGTGTAATGACTGGAATTTAAGGGTTAATCCCTCAGAAAACCACTCTTGTACCCTTTACTGGTCGTAGAGAGAAACTATTCTTTCTGATTGGATATCAACTTTGTTTGGTGATAAGATCATATTGAAGAAGGAAGTCAAGTATTTAGGAGTCATTCTCGACAGCAGATTAACTTGGAGCCAACACCTTGAACAGAAAATTAACCAAGTCAAAGTTGGACTTTTATGTTGTCGCAGAGCACTTGGCAATTCCTAGGGCCTCACTTCTAAAATGGTCTACTGGCTTTATGTTACAGCTATTAGACCCATTTTAACTTACTGTGCCTTGGTCTGGTGGCTTAAGTCTGAACAGCTGACTGTACGGATTAAGTTGGATTCTCTTCAGAGGCTGGCGGGTCTGAGCATTACGGGCACTGTTTCTACCACCCCAAACAAGGCTTTAGAAGTTATTCTTTCTCTGACTCCACTCGATATTTATATCAAGGGTGTTGCCAGAAAAAGTTCATACTGACTGTGCAATCAAGGGCTATGGGTGGACTTTCCTGGGGTGAAGTCTCACACCTTGACAAGAATCAGGCAGCAACACATTGAAGAAGTTGCAACTGCTGTTGTGGAACAGGAGATGACTACTGTGCAGGTTACCAGCAGTGCACACGCAATAGCACGCCAAACAGATATCCCATATTCGACGGTGAGGAAAATATTGCATAAGATATTGACATTTTATCCCTATAAACTCACACCTGTTCAACAATTGCTTCCTGGGGATGAACTTACCCGAACTGACTTTTTGTTGAGATTTTTAGCACATATGGAAGTAGATGATGCATGGCCATGGCAAATTTTATGGAGTGATGAGGCACATTTTTATTTGAATGGTGATATCAATACCCACAACTGCCGTATTTGGGCTACATCAAATCCACAAGTGTGTCTGCCAACTCCTATGCATTCACCGAAACCAACAGTATGGTGCGGCTTTACTGCTTCTTTCATCATCGGCCCATACTTTTTTTGAAGAAATCCGTCCTCGTGGACCGGTGACTTGTTCCGTCAATTGTGCCAAGTATGCCGATATGCTTGAGAATTTTGTGATACCATGATTGCAGGAAAAGGGTTGTCTGGATTCTACCATTTTTATGCAGGATAGTGTGCCACCGCACATCGGATGTCAGGTGCAGCAGATCTTGCGAGAACGTTTTTCAGACAACAGAATAATTAGTCATGCATTTCCCATGTTATGGCCACCCAGGTCGCCTGATCTCAACCCTTGTGATTTTTGGTTATGGAGATATTTGAAAAGCCTTGTGTATCAAGCACATGCTCCTGATCTCTCAACCTTAAAGGATCAAATAACGTTACATATCAGACTAATTATTGCAGATATACTCCGAGCTGACGTAGAAAATGTCGTGTACAGCATGCAGCTATTGGAACCGCACACTGGTGGTCATATTGAAACACATTTGTAATTAAAAATAAAACATTGTCTATTGTTGTTACTAAAGTTGGTTTGTATGGTATTTGTTCATTTGACAATTAGGTATTCATTGTTTTCTTGAAATAAGCACCCCCTATGGCGACTTTTGGTACTATTTTTTTTTTTTTTTGCAGAAATCTAAACTGCATGTTCCGCTGAGTAAATACACCAAAATGTACTGCATTTGGCCTAATAGAACTCCCGCTAGCGAGCTCTGAACACCTCACGTTATTTCTTGCCCACCCGGTATATTTGTCCTCGTTTCTGACTTAAAATAGGATTCATCTAAAATAAATATACAGAATTAAGTACCAAAATCGGAGGGAACCTCTAATGTGTAAGGTGATTTGAAATATCAGATACGTATTTTGTCTATCCTGTAGCCATCTTCAGCGATGAGAGACAAAAGTCAACTCTAATAAATATACTACCAGATCAGTAAAATAATGCAATAAAAATACTTTCGAAAAAGAAAGTATGCAAACTACGCAAAAGGACTAATGCGAAGTAAGTGATATTGTTTCAGATGAGGATCTAACCACAGAATTATCGCATTTTTGTCAACGGCAAATGCTACGTGATACAATTCGTATTTAGAACCATTTTTAACATTGTTCAATTATATTAATCCAGATACGACTAATTAGTCATATATCATTAGGAATTTTTTCACTGAAGAATTTATAAAGTTTAAAAAATTACTTTAAAATTATTATGACCGATAAATAAATATATTTGTTTGCATTTAAATACATCAATGTTAAAATTAAAAATATTAAGAATTAAAATTAAAACGGATGGCAAAATAAAGTTAGTATTTTTAGTTGGCTTTTTTTTTTAAATTATAAAATTATCCATCCGGTTTAATTTCTGATGGATAATAAAGAGATGAGAAACTGCAGAATGACCTTGAAGGGAACAAGAGAATGTTTTGGAAGTGTGTTAGAGATATGAGAAGAGGGCAGAAGAGGAAGTGTGTACTGTGAAGGACAAGAATGGTAAAATGCCGTGGAATGAAGCTGATATAATTGGTAGGTGGCAGGAATATTTTTCCGAGCTCTTTATGCCTGTAGGAGTTACTGGTGGAAGTGACTGGAATGAAAGTAGAGCGGAGAAGAGAGTGGAGAGTGAGTCGGAAGAAGATGGAATCAGTATGAAAGAAGTTTTGAATGCAATTAGCGCTCTGAAGTGTGGTAAAAGCACTGGTGTAGACGGTGTGATCGCGGGGATGTTAAAGTATGGTGGAAAGCAAGTTGTAGAATGGTTGTGGAAGCTTTGCGAGTTTTGCTGGATCAGTGGTGTGGTTCCCGAAGACAGGACTAAGGCTATGATTGTTCCCATATATAAGGGTAAGGGTGATAGAAGTGATTGCAAGAATTATAGAGGAATAAATTTGTTGTATGTAGCGGGGAACGATTATGGAAAAGTTATGATTGATAGAGTGAAGAGCATGACTGATGAGAAAGTGCGGGATGTGCAGGGTGGCTTCAGGAGTGGAAGAGGATGCACGGATCGAATTTTTTCTCTGAGAGTAATTGTAGAGAAATATCTCCATGTGAGGAAAAAAGTATTTTGTGCGTTTGTTGATCTGGAGAAAGCGTACGATCAGTCCTATGGAACGTGAATAGGAACGTCCTTTGGAGAGTGCTGAGAGATTATGGTGGGAGGGAACGACTACTTGGGGCAGTGAAGGCAATGTATGTGAACAGCTCTGCTTGTGTGAGGACAAACGAAGGCTTATCTGAGTGGTTTGCGATTGAGGAAGGGGTGAGGCAAGGGTGTATGATGTCCCTGTGGTTATTTAATGTTTTCATGGATGCATGTGTTAGGGCGGCCGGGATTAATGACTTGGGCGTGAAAGTGGGCGATGAGAGAGTGTGCTGTTTGTTGTATGCTGATGATGCTGTTATCCTGTCAGAGAGTGAAGAGGATCTTAGGAGACTGGTGATAAAAATGAATGAGGTGTGCAAAGGGCAGTATATGCGAATAAATGTGGAAAAGACGAAAGTACTTGCTTTTGAGCGGGGAGAGGAACAAACACGATGTATGATTGAGCTGAACGGGGTGAACCTGGAGCAAGTGAATGAGTTTGTATACTTAGGGAGCATGTTTGAGAGGGACGGGAGCATTGATGGTGAGATATTAAGGAGAGTGAATGATGGTTTGAAGGTCGTAGGCGCACTTGGAAAGTATGCTAGGAATGAGTGTTTATCGAAGAATGCCAAAATGTCTGTTTATCAGAGCGTGCTGGTACCAACTCTAATTTATGGGAGTGAAACCTGGGTGTGGAATGAGAAGCATAAAAAGCGGCTGTGTGCAGTTGAAATGAGGTATCTGAGAGGTGTAACTGGAGGTACGAGACTTGACTGTATTCCAAATGTTGTACTGAGCGACGATTGTGGATTGCAACTTAGTGTGGCTGATGTAGTGGCAAAGTTGAGGTGGTTTGGACATATGGAATGCATGAGTGAGGAACGACTGATGAAACGACTGTATGTTGGTAATGTTGATGGTAAGCGAGGAAGAGGGAGACCGAGGAAAGAGTGGAGAGAGCAGGTGGATGAATATCTGAAGCTAGATGGGTTTGGGAGCCTGAACAAGAGACGTACTTGCATGAAAACGAGAATGACCGTGGAAGAAGCTGGAATGGTGTGTAGAGATCGGAATGTGAGACGCCGACTGATTAGTGATGTATGAGTGGTTGATCCGTTTTTTTTTTCTTTTCGTGTACTGCCCACCCTTTATGTAGGATAGGGGTGTGATGATGATGATGAGGATAAAATTATCGTCGTCCACTTGGTTGCCGTCCAGTTTTACCGTCGCCCACTTGGTTTTCGTCCAGTTGACATCGCCTAGTTGACTGTCGTCCAGCTGTGATGTACCCGTGAGAACAGAGCAAAGTTCAGCACCTGTTCCCACTCCTCGGGATGATTGTCGCACAATGCCCGAATGGCCACGCAGAGCGATTTGTTACACTGCTATGCGATGACATTTGAGGTTGGGCAGTGGTAATCTTATGCCATACCCATAAATCCTCGCATACTTTGGTAAAAACATTCGCTGTAAAATTGGCCCTGCGGTCACTAATGACTTGTTGTGGAACACCGTATCTGCATACCACCAACTGAATGAATGCATTTGCTACGGTGGCAGCAGACTGCTCAGTTAACGGGATTGCCTCCGGGAAATGGGTTAGCACATCGGTTAACACCAAGATGTACCGACTACCGTCTTGGAGCGTTCCACTGGCCCGACGATGTCCATTACTACCTATTGGAAGGGGTAGCTAGCATTAATGCCGGGCTGCCAAGAAGCCCGTGTGAAGTTTTTCTTCGTGCACTGGCATACCACGCATGCCTTGATGTGACCAGTCACATCACCAGCTAGCCCCCTCCCAAAAGTAGCCTTTCCGCACAGCATGGATCGTTGCACTTATCCACCAGTGGCCCCCTAATGCACTATTATGGCATTGTTTTAACACCATTTTCCGCAACGAGTCAGGGGCCCATATTCGTCCTCTGGCTCCCAGGTGTTTCTCGGGTTTCTGCATGATCAGTCCGTCCTCTATAAACAAAATTCCCCCGTGCCGACGTACACCATGCCTACTCGCAATCTGCAACCTGAGCTGAGCACATTTAACTTCCTCGATCCAACCTTTGTTACCTCCAGTCACAACCACATTATCGCACTGCCATGACAGTAAGTCCGCCACCACATTGAGCCTTCTCGACAGATGATGAAACTACAGCTGGTATTCTTCCAGCTGTAATGACCAGCGCAACAACTGCTGATTGGTGTCTCTCATTCGGTTCAGGAACACCAGCGGTTGATGGTCTGTCATCACACTGGTTGGAAACCCCAAAATAATGTGGCAGAAATGCATCACGGCCAGCACGATTGCCAGCGCTTCCTTTTCAATTGTGGTATAATTTAATTGAGCCCCTTTTTACCTTTGATTAAAGAAGGCGATTGGGTGCATGACTCAATTGCACGCTCAGATGCATCGGTTACCAAGACAAATGGCAAGCCATAATCAGGCAATCTGAGTACTGGAGCAGTCGACAGCATTTGCTTTACTTGCTCCAGGGCTAGCTGGCACTTGGGGCTCCAATAGAACCTTGCCCCTTTTTTCGTCAAATTCGTGATGGGTGTCAGGGTGTCCGACAGCTCCCGCAAGTAAGGCCGATAAAAGTTAAATGAGCCCACTATACCATAACACTCCCTGGATCAGGTCTAGACCCTTCTGCCGAAATTAGGTGCCCAAGGCAGACAGAACTGACATTTTGAGGGCTTAATAATCAAGTCTTTCTCGCAAAATCGGCCGAACACCCACCTGAGTAACTCCAGATGCTTCTGGAAGGTCCTGGTTGACACGAGAATGTCGTCCAGGAATGTACAGACCTCCCCCCCCCCCCCCGATCTTTTCCCACAAAGTGCTAACAATATACTGCTGGAATATGTGGGAGGAGTTCTTCCCTCCCTGAGGCAGTCTCGTAAATTGAAACTTTCCCCAGGGAGACTGGAAGGCAAAGCATTCCTTTAGGGACTCGACTAACGGGATTTGAAAATATCCTTTGTTCAAATCGAGTGCCGAAAAGAACCTATGCCCCCGTAACTACTCGAAAATATCCTGGATGATTGGGGCAGGGAAGTCCACTGGACTGGTGCACAGGTTCACCTGTCGCAGGTCCAAGGTCAATCTGACCTCGCCATTTTTTTTGGCACTACATGGACAGGTGAATTCAAGGGGCTAATACTGGCCTCAATTATGCCTACTTGCTCGAGCTCCAGTATTTTCACCTTGTATGCCTCTCGATACACGTAAGGCACCTTATATTGGTGCACGAATACCGGGTGTTTTGTCCACCGTGTATTCTGCCTGGAAGTTCTTCACGCCCCTGCACACCAGCCACATCATTCCTGAACAACTCTTGATACTCATAGATCACACAGCGAATCTCACTTGCCTCATCTGTGCTCAGTTCTCCAATTGAGGTCCTCAATTGTGGTACACACCTCCATAACTCACTCCATAACAACCCCAATGCACTACCATATACCACCTTTCCATCCACATGGCCAGCACAATGTGCGATCCCCTCCATTCCACAGACAAACATATCACAACCAACACCAGCAGACACTTTAATGCACAGGTAATATGCATAAGCACACCACCTGCTCCTTGACCACCACAGGTTAACCTTTTTAGGACGCCCGAGTGCCATATGGCACTTTTACTCGTTTTTATAATATAGTCAGAAATAAAAATTTTTATCTTTTTAATCATTCAGTCTAAGAAAACGAAAATTACTGTATTCTATACAGGAAACCTTTCTCTATAATAATACAGTATAATTAGCTTAGAGAATGAGATATTGTATTTATTATAATTAATTTAAAATGAACAGGCGTGGATGTTTCAAACTAAACGTCGATCTTATACCCATTACATACTTCTTCATTTTAAAATATATTTACTCTCTACTTAATAAAAACCTGCTTTTTATGAAATCTCGTAGCTTCCTTAATTGTTCCATA
This sequence comes from Rhysida immarginata, assembly GCA_023313115.1. Lineage (NCBI taxonomy): Eukaryota > Metazoa > Arthropoda > Chilopoda > Scolopendromorpha > Scolopendridae > Rhysida > Rhysida immarginata. The sequence continues at coordinate 220,117 of JAHWFO010038280.1, read as the reverse complement.
CAAGTTTTTCTGCATAAATATATATAAATTTTTTTTTATCTTACCTTTACTTCATCCTTGTAATTTGAGTGCCCTCTTCGTTTTCGATTTCGCGAATTGAACTTTCGCGCCAAATTGTGAGATTGTTATTGCAGTTGGGTATAAGGAACTTTTTTTTATTTTAATCCTCAGAGTCTATTCTTTATTTTAAGTATAATGATAATTCATAAAACGAATTTAGAAAACAGAAATAAAGTAAAATGTGGGCGGATTCACAACAATAAGGTGTGACTGCCGCCATGATGATGTCATTTCAGAATGCATTCCGAAAATCCCCCCCTCCTCCTCCTCTTCTACAGGGCCGCTTCAATGATTAGAAAGTTCGAATGTAATTTTGTTTTTATCTGTTTATTGTTTACTTTATAAAGCATTGTTCACGCCACATTAAGACTTATAATTTGGATGTGGACTAGTAAATACTAGTAAATGGACTAGTATACAGGGTGTAACTAAAGATGTGTTACAAACTTTGGGGAATGATAGAACTGGTCAAAATAAGCATTTTTTGTTCTATGAACATTGGTCCACAACTGCATCGTTTAAGAGTTATAGCCACTGTTCAAAATGACGTCTTCAGCATCAATGCAGGCTTATGACACACCCCTTTCTGAATTATGGTATGGTCATGTAAATTTTTAAAGTAACATGACCACACCATCACATTACCATGCAAGCAGATCCTGCACACTAAAAAATCTAACGTGTGTGATCGCATCCGGATATGGACTACACCTTTAACGAGTGCACTGACATGTTGTTAGTGTACGGTGCTGCAGACGGTAATGGAAGGGCTGCTTGTCGTCTGTACAGACGGCAGTTTCCACAACGTCGTCAGCCAGCTCACACAATGTTTGCTCGGCTTGTGCGATGTCTACGAGCAACAGGAAGTGTAGCTGTGATGCGTGGAGAGCATGGTCGCGCTCGCACCCGTCGTACCGCTCAATTCGAAGAAGCTGTGCTTCGTAGAGTTCACGAAAGACCAACATGTAGCACCCGTGCGCTTGCACACATCATGAACACAGATCACATGTCTGTTTGGTGAGTTCTGCATGACCAACTGTTTCATCCGTTTCGTATGCAACGAGTGCAAGCATTTGGAGCTGCTGACTTTGCACCACGTATGGCATTCTGCAGATGGTTTCTTGCACGTTGTAGAGAGGAACCAGCATTCCCACAGCAGGTGCTGTTCACTGATGAAGCAACCTTCACCAGGGAAGGCATTTTCAACCACCAGGATATCCATGTTTGGGACCGTATCAACCCACATGCCATTTCGACAAGGCGCTTCCAGCAACGATTTTCTGTCAACGTGTGGGCTGGTATTGTTGGCAATCGCTTCATTGGGCTGTACATTCTCCCAGCTCGTATGAATGCACAAACCTACCTCGTCTTTCTTCAGGAGATGCTGCCTGAACTGTTGGATGACATACCTCTTAACATCCGTCAAGTAATGTGGTTCCAACATGATGGTGCACCTCCACATTTCTCACAGCATGTCCGGGCCTTCCTCACTGATACGTTTGGCGATCGTTGGATTGGACGGGGTGGTCCAGTTACCTGGCCGCCACGATCACCAGACCTAACACCATTGGATTTCTTTGTGTGGGGCCACCTAAAGTCCCTGATCTACGAAACAATGGTTAATTCAGCGAAGGAACTCATCGCACGATTGGCTGTAGCAGCAGACAACATCAGGGACTCCCAGCAGATGCTGCAACGGGTGTCTTGCAACGTACAGCGACGAATGCAAGCCTGCATTGACGCTGAAGGGCGTCATTTTGAACAGTTGCTATAACTCTTAAACAATGCAGTTGTGGACCAATGTTCATAGAACAAAAAATGCTTATTTTGACCAGTTCTATCATTCACCAAAGTTTGTAACACACCTTTAGTTACACCCTGTATATGCATTCAGAATGTTTATATTATAGTTAGAAATTTTTGGTTAACGTTTCATTATTTTGCATGAATAATAAAACATCAATTGAACCAAAAAATTGTTTTTTCGTTTATGCACCAAATTGTAATAAATGCTTTTAATTTTAAATTAAAATATATTGGCAAATTAAATTTACAATATCCAAAATGATTGTAAATTTATTTAAAATTCGCACATAAATTCATTTTCAATTAGCTTCATTTGAAAATGTAAACAGTATTCATTTGTTTCTATATGAATTTTCAGGTTTATAAACACATGTCATTGAATTTTATAAAAAATAATACAAATTTTATAATAATAAATGAATATTTAATTTCATTTTAGCATATATGCAATTTACAAGCGCTATTTTTTTTTGTATAAAATGCACATAAAATCACATTCTCAAGAGCTCTCTGGTGATAGAGGCGGGGCCTGGATTTTGATTGGTTGTAGTTAGATCTACGCGATTACGTCAACTAGCATTAAATTACGTCATAGCGCCAACTTCAAACCCTTGAAATCTCCACATAGTTATGAAAAAAAATTCATAACATTGATAATAAATAAAATTTCTAAATTATTTTTTAATTCTCATAGAGACAATGAAATACTTCACATTTTCGGCCTAACTTACTAATTGGAAATAATTTTCGTTTTTTTTCTAAAAATTCATTAAAACAAGATTAATTTTTCTTTACACACATTTGTATTTTTCAGAGTTATTTTTAAAAATAAATTATGCACATAATATAAAATATACTGTTTCATATAGTGGTTTAAACATCAATAAAAACTATGCAAAAAAAAAGTTCGCCATAAATAGATATACTTTGGTTAGAAAAAATTTTTGAATAAATTAGCGCAATTTTCCCGTCCTAAAAGGGTTAATCCGATAATTCCAGACTAGCAAGTCCCTGTTCAGGCGCCAAAATGTGCCCTGAGCGCGTGGGTGGGGGTGCCAGAAAGGTACCCTCCAACAATGCACACCCACACGCGGCAGGAGTGGGTTGTTCTAGACTTGCGAGGGGAGGTATTACTTAGACAAGGAGCAGATACAGGTTATGGAAAGAATAAACATTTAATTTCTTTAACAATTACTGTACATCTTAACAACAGTTAAGTAGTCTGGGGCCTCCAAAAAAAATTAATTAAGATCAAACAACAAACTTCAGGATAATCAAATACAATTATGGGTTGTACACAACCTCTATCCAATCTTAAAACAACTCCTTGATCCATTCTGATGCTAATAATGTATTCGCTGGCACATGAGCTGTTACACAAAGTGAGCAAACATAGGCAAAACCAGCACACGAACGCACAACCGCAAAGGCTGACACTTGACACCACTCCACCAGAACTCCTGAGCTGTGGGTTGAATAGGGGGGCCAAGGGAAGGCGTCACGCTCTCCTTTGCAGAGTCCCAACCTTTGGAAGTAGTGATCTTTGGGAGGAGTTATTTTTGGATTAGATGTTGGCGACGAGAAATTCGAATAAAAAAGTGAATTCATTTATTGTATAATGAACTGAACACTGTATATGCTGTATAATTAACCTGAAACACACGGTAATTTCTTTGTGAATTTCATTAGGACAGTAGTTCGAAGCAGTTTGGAATCAGAGACCATCAATATTGATGGTCTGTATTTGGAAGTAGCGATCTTAGGGAGGAGTTATTTTGTATTAAATGTTCGCGACGAGAAATTCAAATGAAAAATGAATTAATTCATTCTATAATGAACTGGACACTGTATATGCAATATAATTAATGTATATTATATGGTAATTTCATCAGGACAAAATCCCCTCCGTTAGCAGTCGTCGTTGGAGGGCTGATATTTATCCTCTTGTATAATATGACCCAGCGAATTTAGGTACTGTTTTCGGCCAAAATAATTCGCATTATAGTAGAGGATTTACGGTAAATATAAAATAAATGACGAAAGAAAACGTAAAAAACATGCAAATTCATTGAAGTTATAAAGCTCTCTTTCGAGCCGCCATTTTGTTTTCGTAGTGAGTGAACTGAGCCTAGATAAACTAAGCTCAGGAGCGCATGATTTTACAAACGAATTTGAAGTGAGCTCAATTTACGAACACGGCCGTATTCATTGTTAACACAAGCGAATATAATTAAATATTGGTGCAAAATTAAAAAAAAAAACACTGAAAAGATGTATTTTCTTCTATTAAGGAGAAAAAATTCTTCGTTATAACCGGTTTTGTTTTAGAAATGTTTTCGCTCTAAACAGCTAACATTTAATGTCTTTTTCTCTAAGGGGACTGGGGTATAATATTTTTTTCGTTTTAACCGGTTTTTCGTTTTAACAGATTTCATTATATACGGGTTCTACTGTATTTTGACGCTACAATGCAGACAGCACAAACAACAGCACCCCCTACTCGCCTCTCAGAACTGCTACAACAACACAAATTGGCTGTCAGCAGTCCGCAAAAGTGACCAGTTGAGGCCGATCAACTGATCTGTTACACTTAATAACAATGATCAAGGGTCAGCCTCATGTGCCCAGCTCCGCTTCACAAATTCCCACGCAAACAGCCGGGTAGCATCAGAGGACGATTGAGGACGTTAAAATCACTTTGACTCAAGGGCCGCTTGAGTTGGCAGACGACCATGAATCAACTCTGTTGTGTTGGACTTCAAGCATAACAGCCCATAGAATGGTTGCAAAACTTAGTTGCTTAAAACGTGTTCTTGTCATGACAGCGCTCGTTAAAGTTTTCACGTTTATGGCACAAATAAGAAGAGGATACGGTTAACATTGGACAGGCAAAACAATTCTGTTCCATTTTATGTTAGACCGGACTTCTTAACAAAAGCAACGACTAATTGCCTTTGATGTCACCTAAATTTCGGGAAAAGCTGCAACAACAAAGCTTGAACAAGATCATCAAGAGCTATTGTTGCAGCCTCCCTATATTTACAATTGCCAGAAAACTCTTAACGATCTGACAATTAAAATAATAAACACTAAAATTTAATAACTCTAGACAATTTCAAAACGATCACAAACAAACTCCCTCAAACAACACCGAAATCACTACACTCACGCCCCAACATTTATTCCAAAACGAACCACAACACTACAACTAGCATAAACAACAGACAAAAACGGTAAAACCGACATAATTCACTACGCACCCAAAAACACACACCGATACCAGTCACATTAGCGTGGTCTTTCACAAACTTTTTTATCTTTAACCTATCCAAAAATTAAAACAATTATATTTAATTAGGTTAGGTTAAAAACGAACCATATTTTTTTTATTTTTGTCACTATGTGTTCGAGGCAGTCTGACGAACAATTACTATTAATTTAAAGAAATTCCAAATTACCATAAAAAACAGCTGCCAAACTTTGATCACTGCTTCTCTCCTCTCTCACAGGTTCATAACAACCTTCCCTCTAAGAAACGCTAGCGTGCTCGGAGGGCACAGATTTCCTGCTCGTATAGCACAGATTTTTAACTCAGCCATAACCTACAATGATAAGGGAAAGCCTGCCTCTTTGTCCTTCCTCCATTGTTCCCAAAAATCAGTAACAAACAGCTTGATTTAGCACCACCTAGCGACAAAATTTAACATTGTTTCAGTCATTTCATAGACTATAAGGATAGGGAAGGCCACTCACACCTCGACAAAAAATAACAAGGAAAATCACTTTGATATACAAAAAATCAATTAACTTCTATTTAGTTTTAACATATTTCATAATTTGACAGCATCAGCAACTCTAACAATATCTACGTAATCTATTGTGGGTCTAGTGTTGCTGATATAATTACCATATTTTTTCGAATTTTGGCCGCATTCACTTTAGGCCGCAGCCGCAATTTGACGTTGGAACGAAAAAATAACTTTTTACAGGCTGCGATTCACATTAGGCCGCAAAAAAAAAAATTAGCCTAAAAAGATCGAAATATTTCGTTTCAGCGTCCCACAGTATCTTAAATAGTAATTTAGATACCAGTTACATTATTTATATAACCTTCTAAATTATTTTAATATATTTAATGAAACTTTTATAAATTTATTAATGAAATTTGTAAATAATTATAGTAATTTGATTTTAATGAGCGAGTATAACTTTTATTTCATCAGCGGCGGCCATGGCTCTATCAACGAAGTGCCGACCAATAGCGCGATAGAGCATTCTATGACATCACAACACCTTGGAGCGTAGCCAATGAGATTCAACCTTGGAGTAGACTCGGCCAGCAGAAGGAATGAAATCGCCAACAATAGCTTTAACAAGTGAATTTCATAATAATTTATGAATGAAAATATATGTGACTGGTTAATTATTGTTCTGAAGGGTTAGAATATTAATTTCACTGTTAGAAAACAATTCAACAAAGGCTGGATAATTTCAAGCCATCAACTCAAATTGACCGTGTTTTTATCGGATTATTTTTGCCGATCTACGATCAATTTACCTTTTCAAAAAGTATAAAATATAATAGAAGTTTCCTATAAAAAGATAGGCAGCAAATATAAGAGAAAAAAAGAAATAATATAGATGGGTTGTATTGGCTATCGACCAAAAATTATTCCATTATTAAAAAAAAAATACTCATTCTACAACTGTGAAATCGGGAGCAGTTTTCTTTTTTTTTGGTGGGGGAAGGGCTAATGTTTAATAATACAAGAAAGAAATTCAATTCTATTTATCATACGAGACAATTGTACTTATTTTATACAAAATTTATAGTAAAATAGAGTCGAATTGTTGTTAGTTTTTGTTTTTTTTTAATATATATATTAATACGCCCCCCTCCCCAACTGAAATGAGGAGTATCGTCAATAACGTCGTAAGCGTAATGATTTTTGGTCGATAGTCAATACATGTATAAACACCTATATTTGATCAATAAACACCCGAGACAAAAGTCCTGCAACATCAAAATTTTCTTCCAAATGTTCATTTTTAAAAATAAATAACTTAAGTTGAGAACAAGAAAAACGAAAGTCCTTCATATATGTTATATTTTGGACATTTTTAAATACATTAAACCCGTTAAATAGTCCAAAGCAAAATTTATTCGAATTAAACATTACGAAACAAAAATTGCCACCTGGGACAAAAAACCTGCAACACGATGAATATGTGACATAAGTCCTGCAACTCTAGTGTTAGTATTTTGTGGCACCACCTTTTGCCTTGAGAACAGCTACAATTCTTCTCGGCATAGACTCAACAAGAGATTGGCATTCTTCCTGTGTAATCTGTGACCAGGCATCAAATGCAGCAACTCTCAAATCATTCATTGTTTGAGGATTCATTGACTGTATCTTCTTTTTCATAATCGCCCGTATTTTTTCAATTGGATTTAGGTCTGGTGAGTTTCCAGGCCAATCAAGAACATCAATACCCATATCCTCAAAATATTTCTGTGTTTTTTTAGCTCTGTGAGCAGGAGCTCCATCTTGCTGATATATGAAATCACCATCCGGAAAATAGTGAAAGGCAGTAGGAATTAGATTTTCTTCTAAAAGATTTAAATAAACCTCTGCATTTATGTTTCGCTCAACTATTTGAAAACTTCCCAATCCTTTGCTTGTCATTGTTCCGTATAACATAAGTCCTGGTGCTTTCTTAACAGTTTTTGAAATGCATCCTGGCAAAAGGTCTTCACCTTTCTTTCGTAGCACTTTAGTTTTCCCATCTTGAAACAAACAAACACGGGTTTCATCACTGAAAATAACTTTTTTCCAGTCTTCAACGATCCATTCACGATGTCTTTTACACCATTCTATGCGTTTGTTTTTCATTGTTGCTGTTAGGAGAGGCTTCTTTTTTTGCAGCTCAGAATCCATACTTCATTTCTGCTAATCACCGTCGTGTTAATTCTACAGAGACATCTTTTTTGATGATTTTGGACCACTCAGTAGTTATCATTTTAGCAATTTTGTGCCTAGAAGATTTTACTAAGCCTCTCAGCACATTATTTTGTGCTCTTGTTGTCTTTCTTGGGTGGCCAGATCGTGGCCTCACGTCACTCTTCCAGTATCTTCAAAGGTCTTGATTATTCTACCCACTGTAGAAAGATGAATTCCAATGTTTTTTGCAATTTGGATATTTGGAATACCTTGTTGGTGTTGTTCAATAATTAGTTTTCTGACATCATTGGAAACTGGAGTACATTTACTTGCCATTATAAAAACTGAAGAAAACGTTCAATGCAGTTTAGTTAGATTTTTATAATCAGTGATATGCAAAAAGTAGTTGTGTCCACTTTAGTTTAGGGGGTAACACTAGTGATTTTAAGTTAAATTCTAGAATTGCAACATAAAGTTGCAGGACTTATGTCCCATATTCATCGTGTTGCAGGTTTTTTGTCCCAGGTAGCAATTTTCTTTTCGTAATGTTTAGTATGAATAAATCTTGTTTTGGATTATTTAAGGGTTTTAATGTATTTAAAAATGTCCACAATATACAGGGTGTTTCACAATTATGTACAATAAATTTAGTGATATATTCTTCAGGTCAAAAGAAGACGAAAATGTTCTATAGCACTTTGTCTGTAAACGATTTGTTTGCGAGTAATCCAATATCATACAGTAGGGAAGCACGGTAGTTAGCGGACGATATTTTAGCAGTTCCAGCGTTTCGACCCAACACTAGGTTGAGTGGTTTGTTCCATTTAAACCTACTTTAGGGTTGTTCCATTAGTTGTGTACGGTTGTTTCTATTACTGTAGTTTCACTACTGTACATCCACTAGGAATATCGATTTCAGAATGTTTGCGTGCTTTGACATACGATTTACGTAAAAAAAAGTCATGTACACGTATTCCAGTGCAGAATACACTGACATGCACTTAATGTATGGTCTTGCGGACGGAAATGCTGTGGAAGCAAGAAGACTCTACCAAGAACGCTTTCCGAATAGACGTTTGCCAAATAACCGAACATTTGTATCTGTCGACAGACATTTGAGGGAGCGTGGTTCCTTTGGCCATCAAACAGGACAAGGGCGGCCTGTAGCACATTCTCCGGATGAGGAGGATGTGATAATTGACATCATACATGATGAACCACAGACAAGCACCCGTCGTATTTCTTCCATGGTACACATTCCGCACTCATCTGTTTGGCGCATTCTTCACCGTCAGCTTTTGCATCCATACCACCTGCAACTGGTTCAGGCACTGAACCCAACGGACTATCCACACCGACAACGATTTTGCCAATGGATACAACGTCGTCATGCTGCAGACCCTAGTCGTCTCAGCCAGATACTTTTCACGGACGAAGCAACCTTCACCCGGACAGGAATCGTAAATTCTCACAACCAGCACCATTGGGCAGATGCTAACCCGCATGCTACCGGAGCTCGAGCGCATCAAGAGCGTTTCTCCGTGAACATTTGGTGTGGAATTGTCGGAAATAACTTAATTGGCCCTTATGTGTTGCCGCCACGATTGACTGGGCGAACGTATCTTTTGTTTCTGCGGAATGCATTGCCAGAATTACTGGAAGATGTTCCTCTTTTGATAAGATCTAACATATGGTTCATGCATGATGGCGCTACAGCACATTTCAGCCATGTTGTGCGAGCACACCTTAATGCTGCATACATGAATCGGTGGATAGGTCGAGGTGGACCAGTAGCCTGGCCTGCAAGATCACCCGACCTTAATCCCTTGGACTTTTTTCTGTGGGGTCATGTGAAAACAATCGTCTACAGCACAGAAATTCCTAACATTATGGATCTGCGACAACGAATTGAAAATGCATGCCAAACCGTTCGTAATGCTGGCGACGAATTCTTCCATGACATCAGACAGTCGCTCATGCAACAAGCCGATGCGTGCGTGCGAGCTGGTGGCGGGCACTTTGAGCAATTCCTGTAATTTGGAGCCACGGGTTTAGTTGGCTGTATCGCGTAAATAAATCGTTTCCAGACAAACTGCTATAGAACATTTTCGTCTTCTTTTGACCTGAAGAATATGTCACTAACTTTATTGTACATAATTTTGAAACACCCTGTATAAAATATGAAGAAGTTTTCGTTTTTTCTGTTTCCAACTTAGGTTATTTAATTTTGCAAATGAACATTTGGAAGAAAATTTTGATGTTGCAGGACTTTTGTCTCAGGGCTGTATTTTATATTTGCTTCCTATCTTTTTACAGTAAACTTCTATTATATTTTAAACTTTTTGAAAAGGTTTTTATCGTAGATAAAGGTTTTTTTTATAATCCGATAAAAACACGGTCAATTTGAGTTGATGGCTTTAAATTATCCAGCCTTTGTTGAATCATTTTCTAACAGTGAAATTAATATTCTAACCCTTCAGAACAATAATTAACCAGTCACATATATTTTCATTCATAAATTATTATGAAATTCACTTGTTAAAGCTATTGTCGGCGATTTCATTCCTTCTGCCGCTGGCCGACTCTACTCCAAGGTCGAATCATATTGGCTACGCTTCAAGGTGTTGTGATGTCATAGAATGCTCTATCACGCTATTGGTTGGCACTTCGTTGATAGAGCCATGGCCGCCGCTGATGAAATAAAAGTTATACTCGCTCATTAAAATCAAATTACTATAATTATTTACACATTTCATCAATAAATTTATAAAATATACAAAAATAATTCAGATAGTTATATAAATAATGAAATTACTATCTAAATTACTATGTAATATACTATGGGCGCTAAAACGAAGTAGTTCGATCTTTTTTTTTGTTCTATCCAAAATTATTGAAAATTATTATTTCAGAAAAAAAAAATTTTTTCAGGACGCACCCACTTTTGGCCGCACTCCCGGAATTTTCGATTTTTTGGGGTTTAGAGCCGCGGCCTATATTCGACAAAATACGGTAAATAAAAGTTTTAGGACTGATTATTTTTCTCGTTTTTAAATATTACAAGTCAAAAATTATAATGCTTTTTTATTCATTGTATAATATTTCATCATTTTCCCATTTTATTACTGTAACCCCTTCCATGTTAATGTAAAAGGTCGTATGACCTTCACCCACCGGTCAGAACGCAGGATACGCCGCTTCTAATTGGTGGGCTTAGTCATGTTGTATTGTCAGTGCCCTTCATTCTAGTCTTTGCATACCTTAGCCCGTGATGATGATATAATATTGAAACGCATCGGCTTTAATAAAAAAGTATACAGTATTGCTTTATCCAGTCTAAAACTTTTATTTAACTCTAACAATGTTATATTTTGTCACTGGATGGTGCTAAATTCTGCCGTTTAAACTGAATTTTGAGACACAGTTTAAACAATAGAGAAAGGAAAATGGAGAGGCTTTCTCTTATCATTGTAAGCTATGACTCAGCACACGCTACGAGCCCGCTACGAATCCGCTAGCTTAGCTTAGAGGGAACATTGGTTCATAATAGTGTCGTGTAATTAATCAAACTTTCGCTTAAAAACTGATGTTTTGAGGTATCAATGTGTAATAGAAATGATGGCTTGGTATCATCGATTATTTTCTAAAAAAAAAAAAAAAAATCAATGTGTTAGGGTGTGCCAGATGTGGTGGTGCAGTGAAGGGAGAGGAAAACGGGAGGAGAGGGGGGTTGTTACGGTGCTCTAGACCATAGCCTACAATGATAGGGATAGCCAAATGCCTATCATTGTAGGCTATGCCCTAGACACCATTGGTCAGCACCCACCAGGCACCATTTATCCTCACTATGCCACCAGTCAGCTGCGACTCTGACCTGTGACTTTCTTTAATCCCTTCCTTAAAGTTTTGCACTTCTCATTTTTGATATAATGGCTGTCCCAGCAACATTACACGTGAAATGATAAGGCATCTGAAATATAATCTCTAAAACTTAGAGAATGTTTAATTTTAGGTTCTTTATCTGTTACCGAACTCTCCAAGGTTATCAAAAGATGAAAAATAATCACAAAACCATTTGTATATTAAAATTGTTGAAAATAAATTGCTAATTCAACTGTTGAATGTATTTTTATTTCTTAATCTCTGATAGGATTTTATTTGTAAACAACTAATCTATTGAATTTAATAGCTTCCCAAACATCGATATTATATACCATCGCATGACACTAGTTCATAATTATTCATTACCATGGTTCTTGTTTGCTGCACCTGCACGTGGCGCTTATACTGCGATCGGCATAAGCTTGCGGGTGATGTAAAAAACTTAACATATTCCTCCATGTGCTAGTGTGATTGCTATGCTTTTTCCAAACTACATTTTCATCTATGCCTCAGAACACAGTTATAAGGCTCAGTCAGCCAATGAAATCTTAAAGGGCAACTGACATCAAACATTTTTTTTCTATAAATCTAATCTTTATGAATTGCTGAACATTACATTTCATTTTTTAAAATTTCCGTTATTTCTATACAATAAGAGTATTTTTGGATACTAAAATGGATGGTCATCGTTATCTTGAATCGGGGTGTGACGTCAAAGTCGAGATTCACTTGAAAGCTTTGCATACTAGCGTCTAGCCAAAGCACTTAGGGAGCACTCCAGTAGCTACTAGTTTTGGGTATTGTGAAAAGGCGAGTCACAATGTCACCCATCGCCTATATTTACATCCGGCCCATCGATTTAACCAAAATCATTTTTAAAAAATTAAAATTTATTATTCTATTAGAAATTTAAAAAAAAGAAGAAGAAAACCTCTAACATGAGACTAAAGAAATATAATCAAGGAAAGAAGTCTGTGCGTTATTACGTGTATAGTTTTATCACATATAAATACGCCCGAATCTAGAGCAATATTTTATTTATTTGCATATATCTGTAATTAACAATTTGATATTTTCATAAATATTGTTTACCCATTTTATACGACACCTAAAGGACAACTCTACGCAAAAAACGATTATAATTTTTTTACAGAATATCATTTTTTGATATAACACAACTCCGATGATATTTTTAATTTTGGTCCATAATTTCTATAAAAAATGCTTTGAAAAGCGAAAAATAGCGCTTTTGCACTCTCCTCGTGCCGGCAATAAATGAAAGGCACCAATGTAAATTCTAATGAAGGAGGGGATTAAACAATGTGATTCACGTGTTATTGAAATATTATCAAACCACATTTTTTAAAAAATTTAAATGAGTTTAGTCTCCTATTTAATGGGGAAAAATCGTAAAATTAATAAAAACAAAAAAATTAATAATAAATAAAGTTGAAAATAACCAATCTTGAAAAACGATGAAGGAACTTCTGAGATGGACAAAAAATCAAAGGATGTAGTCTATTGCAGATGTTGTTGATAGTAGAAATAAAACCAGTCTATTGAGGATGTAGATGAAGTCTTGTGAAGATAAAGTTGATAGGGGAAAACGATAATCTTGAAGGAAGTGTCGGTTTTTAAATACAGATGAAATTTTGAAGAAGGTGATCCAAATATTTGTGATAAAATTTATATAAAAAAACGTTTTCGAGAATATTTCTCATCAGTTGGATTAAATATTTTTGAATGTTGAAAACAGTTGAAATAAGA
>JAHWFO010038280.1:162174-206260 GCA_023313115.1 Rhysida immarginata | reverse complement strand
TCTTATTTCAACTGTTTTCAACATTCAAAAATATTTAATCCAACTGAAGATGAGAAATATTCTAGAAAACGTTTTTTTATATAAATTTTATCACAAATATTTGGATCACCCTCTTCAAAATTTCATCTGTATTTAAAAACCGACACTTCCTTCAAGATTATCGTTTTCCCCTATCAACATTATCTTACAAGTCTTCATCTACATCCTCAATAGACTGGTTTTATTTCTACTATCAACAACATCTGCAATAGACTACATCCTTTGATTTTTTGTCCATCTCACAAATTCCTTCATCGTTTTTCAAGATTGGTGACTTTATTTATTATTAATTTTTTTGTTTTTATTAATTTTACGATTTTTCCCCATTAAATAGGAGACTAAACTCATTTAAATTTAAATTAATCATTTAAACTCCTTAAATCAATAATTCACATTTTTTTTAATTATATAATAATTACTTTGGTCATTTTAATTCATTTAATGTACTTGTTGTAAAGGAATATTTATTGAAATGTGTGTAGATTTTAAAGTGAAGTCACGATTGGATGATTTTAAAATATGAGACTTTACATGAATCACACTGAATGAATTTGGAAACTTTTTTTAGTTTGTTTATTAAAAAAAAAAAAATCACACAATGCTAATTATTTCTCTAATTCACTATGTTGATTACCACCATGCCCCAGCATTAAAAATTATCTCTCTCTCTCTCTCTCTCTCTCTCTCTGTAACATCTCGTGATATTTTCTCACTTACTGAGTAGATATTTACGACCAACCTTCCTGAAAGGTAAATCACATATTTGTCATGCCTCATTCTTATGTAGTATTTGGCTATAAGAATAGAGGTAGTGATAATAATTTATCATTTCATCAATTTCCTAAGTATGAATTAGGAAGAAATGGATAATTTTTGGTCGAAGAGATAACTGGCTTCCGACTCTGCTCCGCTCACTTTGAAAAGTATTGTTTTGTTATTATTGACCCTGTCATATGAATGTACGTAGGTATTAATTAGGCTCACCATCTATTTGCGCAAGGCTATGTAACTAAAGAGGTATCCGGATAAAACGCCACTGGACAAAATGCAACTACACGTTTTGAAGTGTTCAGATGGCCACATTTGATTGGAAATGATGAGAAACGTAAGAACATAGAGCTAGTTTACATTTCTAAATACTACATTCGAGAGATTCAATTTTTCAAATTATAGACGAACTCAGAGCTCCTGCTACTTCGTCAAGGGGAATTATTTTGTTCATTGAAGCATTTAATGGAAGCCAACCACAAATAGAGAGGGGAGGGGGGGACTGCCAAAAACTTGATTATGACTTTTTTGGTGAAAATTCACAAATAGAAAAGGGGAGGAGGGACAAGTTATTGGCCATTGATTTTAATGTTTGACTAAGACCCCATTAAAACTTTATTAAGTAATCTAGTTAAATAATAAACGGTGTTAACAATAGCAAATTTTTGTTTAATGTTTTGTAGCTAAAACATTTGTCATTTAAACTAGCTGAAATAGTTTATATTTAGTGATGATCGTAAATTAAAATATAATTATCAATGTAATAAAATACACTTGATAATCTGAAATTTAATTCTTTTTTCCATAAATTTTAGTTATGATCAAATAATTAAAGAAAATTGCTTCAGAGAATTTTAATTAGTTTTAATAAAATTTTACAGTATTTGAAACAACAATGTTCTTGTGAAGGAAACATTTTTTGAATGGCTGTCACAACGCAACGGGGAAGAACTTTTCTTTTATTTCTTCCCATGTGCACCCAAATCTAATGGACAAATTGTCTGTAACTTGTATATGCCTGAGTTGGTCATTTTTATATGCGATGGTTGGTACATCATAATCCAGGCAGATATTTGATCAGACAGCATTTTCGTGATGTACGCCGAACCACTTGGCATATGCTGATAGATCTCGGTACAATCACGACAGTGTAAGTTCGCACTTGTGATTCGGCATGTCTTCACAGATTGTGCACTGATACCTAATTTAAAAATTAATATCATGAAATCGTTCACATTTAAATAATATATGAACTATTAATTATACTTGACAATTTGATGCGGGTGGTACATTTTCCGTCAATTCAGCGACACTGGATTCCTCATCTAATGATGGGTGATCACGCAGGAGAGGTTCTAAACAATATGGTTTCATGCCTAAACCATCCAAAGATTCTCCAAATCGTTGTCCAATTCATTATAAATATAGTTGTTAAAATAAGCCTCCATATCTTCGTGAGTCTCAAAACTGATATCTGAATCGCTGCTTTCATGTCCAGATATTGTAGTGAACGCAGTACTGAGTGAATGTATATAAATCTATAGTGATTGCTAAAGCTTCACTGCAAAGCTCGCTGGGAGTAATCCTCAACCTACTTCAGGCCTCCATACAAGATAGATGCCTCTTGATTACAAATCGCGCTCGGAATTTTCGTTTTTCACATATTTAGGATTCGAATTAAAAAAAAATTATATATTATTAAAAAACTATATAACTTTTTTTTTTCTTTTTCTTATTGAGATGTCATGTATAGATTTTAAGTCTGCTGATAAGTTTTTAATCAAATTAAATGCAATTTATTCTCAGCATATATGCATTTTAAAAATTATTAAGTTTGCTCGATATCCTCTTATAATCAATTTATTTAAGATCGATATCCCCACTAATAGTGTGTTGCGCCTCCTTTAACGGCAAGAACTGCCTGAATACATGGATTCAACAAGGTGTTGAAGCCATTGCGGAGAAATAGCAGCCCAGGCTGACAGCGTTCCGTGGTGCAGGTGGGACAGTAGTGTGGGAAGGCGTCGGATTCGACCAATAGCCTTCGAATCATTATCGTTGCCTACAGTTCAACGAAGAAAGTCACATTTCAGAATGTAATTTTAATTAATATTCGACAAATTATACATTAAAAAATTCAGTGCACTACATTTTAAAAAAAGTATCACTTTTATTGATTTTTTTCAATAACAGTTTGTGATGAAATTTATGGTTCTTTCCACTTCATCCCATAAATGCTCGATCGGGTTGAGATTGGGTAACCGAGCTGGCCACTGAAGAAGGTAGAAGTCTACGCCATGTTCCTCGAACCAGTATAACACGATTCGAGCATGGTGACAGATTTGCACGGTTGTCCTGCTGAAACTGTCCGTCACCACCAGGGAACACAGTCATCATGAACGGGTGCACCTGATTGGCAACAATGTTCAGGTAGTGTGTCGCATTCAGGGAAGTGTCTACAGATATCAGAGCACCCAGTGTGTCGCATTCAGGGATGTGTCTACAGATATCAGAGGACCCAGTGTGTCGCATTCAGGGATGTGCTTACAGGTATCAGAGGACCCAGTGTGTCGCATTCAGGGATGTGTCTACAGATATCAGAGGACCCAGTGTGTCCCAAGAGAAGACTCCCCAGACCAGCACTCCTCCTCCACCCGCCTGTACAGTTGTCTGCTAACAGGATGGGTAGTGCTGGGCAATGTTCGATGTTAACATCGATGTTGGCATCGATGTTTTTTATAATATCGATTAGGGATGGACATAAATTTCCTTTCAAACGTATAAATTTGCTTTTATTTAATTTTATCTTTATTGTTGTTTTTTTTTCTTTGTCAATCATGTATTCTTGAAAAGCATGTAAAGTGGCTCTCATAGTGCTATGTGATTGGCTGTAATTGTCACCATGTTAAGTCATCGACTATAATAGTCACAATGTTATGTGATTAGCTGTAATAGTCGCAATTTTGTGCGATTGGCTGTGTTTTACCACATTGTGGAACAGAACACATTTACAGAATCGAACAGTTTAATTACTCATAAATTCATCCAAGTGGTAAGTTGACTATTTTAATATTACGTTACCTATTACCTTGCATGTACTAGAATTTCATGATCTAATTTATAATATATTTCATCGATGACATTGCCTTAAAGCTGAGATAAAAGAATACGAAAAACAAAATACTATTTATGATCGGATGAGGCATCTGCAATCGATGATAAAAGTTTTAAAATAGTAAGTTTACTTCTTTGGGGACTTTCGACTTTCCAGTTTTGAGTTTTGACAATTTGGATAAGAAATGCCAAAGAGAAAAAAAAAGTGCAGTTTGGGTCTTTTATACTGAAATCGACGATGGAAAGAATCCAAAGAAAGCCAAATGCACGACATGTGGAAAGGAACTTGCAACATGTAGCAACACAACAAATCTGTTTGGCCATCTACAGTCGAAACACTATCCTCA
Source organism: Rhysida immarginata (assembly GCA_023313115.1). Lineage (NCBI taxonomy): Eukaryota > Metazoa > Arthropoda > Chilopoda > Scolopendromorpha > Scolopendridae > Rhysida > Rhysida immarginata. The sequence goes on along the minus strand of JAHWFO010038280.1, from coordinate 201,992 downwards.
GTATCTGAAAGCAAAAAATGAAATAAGTCTTAATATTTTTACTAATAACGTAGGTCGTAGTTAATCCTCAGTCAAACTTACCACATGATACGTGTTTACAAAAATCGGGGGTGCCATTCACGTAAACTAAGCTTGTGCCAGTTATACGTATTTATATGTGATATAAATTACAAACAGGTTAAGTTTTTTTATGAACAAAAACAAAATGACGAGGTTTGGGTTTCTGGTTTTTGTGTATTCCAAAAACGTCTAGACTGAGCTCTTCATGTAGGGATGACTAGAATAATGAAGGAAGTTAATAAATTGACTGTATATAGATTGCCAGATCTAATTAAATTAAAATGTTCACTATTCAAAGTAAATCTGAAATGGCTGAACTACGAGGGAAGATCAAAAAGTAAGTTGTACTAACTCGCCGCAAGAGCGTGCCATGTGTCGCAATCTTGGGCAAAGCGGAGAAAGGGACATTAACTGCGCAGACGTCGGATAGGATGGTTGCTGTGGTTTCCCGTCATGTTTTGTGTGACTAGCGGGCTAAAAGCAATGGCGCGTCAACTGGATGTCCACTCCAAACTTGAGGTGCGAGCAGCAATCCAATTTCTATGGGCCAAACAGGTGAATTACACGGACATTCATCGTGAAATCACTGCTGTATATGGAGAGCGTGCAATTTCCCAGCAAGGAATTGTAAAGTGGTGTCAACAATTTGAAGCAGGACGCACGGATATCACGGACGAAGATCACGTAGGCAGGCCTGCAACGTCCCGTACCATTGCAAATGTTGACCGTGTGGATGCGATCATTAGTGAGAATCAGCACATAAAACTGGTGGAAATTGAGCGCCGGTGTGATTTTGTTGCACGATAACGCAACACCTCACAAGGCCCGCCAAACGTGCGAACTGCTGCAGAGATTCAAGTGGGAGGTTTGGCAACATCCTCTATACAGTCCCGACTTAGCGCCATGCGACTTTCATCTTTTCGGTAAGCTCAAAACGGAACTCGGTGGACAACGATTTCGAAACGATGAGGAGGTGAAAGCGGCTGTCACCGTGTGGTTACAAAACGCTGGAGGAGATTTCTATGTATCCGGAATCGAAAAGTTGGTTGATCATTTGGATAAATGTTTAGGGTCTCTTGGGGACTATGTGGAAAAGTGAACCTACATTGTATGCTGCTATAGCTGTGTTGCTTTTGTATAGGTGGTGTAATAAATGGCCATACCGTGGAAGTGCAACTTACTTTTTGATCTCCCCTCGTATAACATGATGGTAAAAATTTTGTAACTGAATAACAATTAAAGATAATTTATTGAAAACTCTTTAATATAGCAGTGTATATTCAGAGATCGGCACATGGTAGGGCATCAAAAAAGGAGACTTTGTAGACTAAAATATTTAAAAAAGAGACTTTGTAGACTTTGTGTAGAAACCAAAAAATGTTCATATGATTCTATTTTTAAACAAGAATATGCAATAAAGCAATAGTTATTCAGTTTAATGCTTTCAGATTAATGCTATTTTCTTTTAACTAAGATAAAAAAGTAACATAAATAAAGTGTTATTTTTAGGTTTCGAAAATCTATGTTTTCCCCAACATCGCCCAGCACTAGGGATGGGTCCATGGCCTCGTGCTGTCTGCACCAGATGCACATGATGAAGTAGGAACCATGATTCATCGGACCAGGCTTCTTTCACTCATCCAGTGCCCAGTGGCGAAGCCTGTGAGCCCATAGCAAGCGCACTTTCCTATTTTACAATGACACTGATGGTACCCGTACTGGCTGCCTGTTGTTAAACCCAGCTCAGTGCAAGGTGCGCCACGTGTGTGCTCCGAAATGGGTTGGAATGCTCCCTCACTGAACTGCACTGCAATTTAATGAGCTGTTCCCGTCCTTTAGCTGTGGATGATCCGTGCCAGTCGCAGTTGGCCTCGTTCGTCCACGGCCCTGTTTCATCCGGAGTTGTGTTTGTTGGAGGTTGTTTTTTGGCATAACTGCCATTCATGGAATACCCTTGATACTGTTGCACGGGAAAACCAGAGGAGGTTTGCGAAATGCTCAGCTGCGCCTGTCGAGCTCCAACGATCATGCCTCGTTCAAAATTGGTCAAATCCGTGGATTTACCCATATTCAATCCACTTCTGCTGCTGCCTGCAACTTGTAATCCAAAGCATCCCTTTTATACACCGTTTTGGTGTGTTCCATTGTTTGTGTGTCACTGGAAGACCGATCCATTTTCCGTAAGAGGTGTCTGTAATAAATTGGTCGTTCAGTGTATTTATGAAGAGAATTGGAATAGTATAGGAAGAAATTCTGTTCTTTATTTTTAATTCAGCTTTCTATGAAATATGTAAACAATATTTACTAAAATATTCAATCATTAATTACAGATGAATGCAAATTAATTTAATTTAATTGCTCGATATTCAGGCACATTTGGAAATACCTAACCCAATCAGCGATAGACCTCTTCTTTTTTCTTTCTTAGCTTTTCATTTCTCCTTTGCATAACACCTCAAACCCAGTCTAAATCTATTATTTACTGAGGAGCTACAGAGTATGCTCAGATCCTCTTGGAGCACTCCTAGAGGATCAGAGCATGCTCAGTAGCTATTAGTTTTGGGTATTGTGAAAAGGCGAGTCGCAGTGTCACCCTTCACATATATTTACATCCTGCCCATCAATTTAACCAAATTCATTTTTAAAAAATTAAAATTTATTATTTTATTATTTTATCTTATTATTTTACATATAATACGTTTGCGGTGAAAATGGTTTATAAAAATGAATTTGACCACATTGGAATGTTGAATTTACAACCAATAGTTAACCATATCAGTATGAACCAGCGATAAAAATAAAAAAAAAAAAATAAAAATTTGGAAAAAAAAGTTGCATAATAAGCAATCTAGGAGATGCCACAGGCAATAAGGAATGTCATGGAGATTTCATTTAAAGTTTTAATTCTAATTTACAGTGTTTATGTAAAGAAAATACTTATACATAATTCCAGGTAACTACAGTACTTCTATACTTGTAGGGATGAAACATTTAAGAAATTATATCTTGCTGTTGATGTTTTGTTATAGCCGCGTACGAACTAAGCGAACAGCCTCTGAGGCTGCCGCGAGACGAATGCCATGCAAAGCAGCCACGGTTTGAAGAAAACTGCATAATTGGCTGAGACATGCATCGAAGACAAGCCACAAGCCATCCGAGCATTTTATTTAATAATTCAAAAATGGCATGGGGCCACAGGTAAGAATAGCCATTGTAGCATCCACATTTATACTGATTCATACGGGAGGCACCATTGATCATTGAAAAAAACCTACAATGCTCGGCTCGGCCGTTGCAGGGCTTGGGCGAGGAGACGCATACATTTGACTCAAACGAGACATATCCTGACTGAACGAGCATATCCCTCCCGAAGCTGCTCACTCAGAGAGCTATACAATTCACAGGGAGGGGGGGGGGAGGAGGAGGAAAAAAAGAATTAATGTACTTCGTCTTATAAACCCTGTTTTTAATTGTTAAATTAAAATAAAAACAATAAAAAGTTCTTTTTAGTTGTGTTGTTTTTGATACTATTCGTTCACATTTCCGAATCATCACGGTATTATGGATTGGAATGCCCGCACTTTTAATTTAGATTTTATTGTTCATGAGAAATACAAATCGTATCACATAAGTTTTATTAGCTTCTCCATTCTCCTTCAATATTTAAGACAACAAATATATATACGAGGGTTAGGGCAAAAGTCATGGTAACTATTTTTTTTCTTGAAGATACCAGTCCGGTTGGAAAATGTGACATATACAGATGAAAGGACAAGGTGTTAACTACATGTGTGGACAATGAATAGCACTGAAATATCGTAACACACTAATTTATTACAGTAGTATACAGGGCAATATGGACTTCATGGTGCAAAAGAATGACAACACAGTACACATAAAGTCGGCATGACAAACCTGGGCCTAAAGACCCTCAAAGTAGTCCCCTGCTACTGTCATCACACGCTGCCAACAATGTTGGAGGCGATGAATATCATCAACCTCAGGCGCTGAATACCATCAGCCCGAACGTTGCTCATCACTGGTTGACACACGTCCTTGCTGAAACTTTCCTACCCACCGTGCTACTGTACGGTATGGTAGGGCATTATTCCCAAGGGCTTCCACTAATTCACTGTGACATTCTATCGCATTTCTCCCTCGGAGAACAGCTATTTTGATGTAAGCGCGCTGCTCAACACGGGTTACTTCCATCTCGCACGACACTCAGCAACTGACTGATTTCACAGCCCTCGCTGCGCTACTACCAGCTACCACAGAGCCATCTGTTGTTCTGCATACACGCTATGCCTGCAGAACTTCCACACGACACATATATGTTTGTGATCCGTTCACATATCTACAAGAAAAAAAATAGTTGCCATGACTTATGCCCCAACCCTCGTATATATATATTTTGTATCAGAACAAAGTTCAATACAACCGTTTCCTAATTAATAACTTTCCTAATTCTACATATAAAGAAGATTTTTTATATCATATATAATGGCTTGCAAAAACTAAAATAAACAAGCATCTCCGATATCTAAATTTCTCATTCTTTTCCCTTTTATATAACATTTGGATCGTTATTTGTCTGCCGGATGTCATTATTACAATTAAATGGAAATAGTTTCAATTATAAAATACCTATAGTAGAATAAAATATACGAAAAAAATGGCTTAGTAAAATAAATATCGCTTGATTAGATGCAGTTACCAAAAGAGTACTTTATTTTTCAATATGAAATATAATTAAACTAGCTGTTTACCCAGCGTTGCTCGGGCTGTTTTTTATGAAATGTTGCAATTTCTGTGTGTGAATATTCAGAAAAAGAACACATGTAAAAAGCTCAGAATTTATACAGAAAAATTCTATTAAATTTATATGTTTTAGGTTCTACTAAAGGGCCGTATTTGGAGACGCTATGCATTGGGAGCTTTTTAAAAGATAGCTTTTTGAATTTTAAAAGAAATCTTTTTGAATTTTCAACATGAAATTTTTCTATTTAAAATTGAGAGCTTTTTCGTTGCTCGAGCTCAAATTCGAAGAAATTTCGATTCATCTGAAAGTTAATACACAGCCAAAATGAGCACATGGGGTTAATAAATGTTTAGGGTTAATAAACCATAAAGAAATGACATAACCAAGTACCGAAACGCTAAACTAAACCATTCGCGAAACCATACTTTTTAACTGCCCTATGTTAACATTGAAAGTTTCTAATGGACCATAATGATACCATTAAACCACGTACATTTGAACAAATTTGAACTATAATTAACTTTATGTTGTATTCATTATTACACATCATTCCAAGTTGTTTGATATATTGCATGCCATATCTTAGCACTGAAAGTTCCAATGAACCATAATGGTTCACCTAACCAGGTGCCTGTTTCGACTATCAATAATTTGGCGTTATATTCATTCATGACACATCATTCCAAATTGTTTGATATATTACATTCCATATCTTAGAATTGAGAGTTCCGTTAAACCATTATGTTTCCACTAAACCCAGGCACCTTTGATTATATTTCGACTGTTCATAATTTGACGTTAGATTCAATCATGACACATCATTCCAAGTTGTTTGATATATTGCATGCCATATCGTAGCTTTGAAAATTGCAATGAACCATCATGGTTCCACTAAACCAGGTGCCTTAGAACAAAATTCGACTATCATTAATTTTACGTTGTATTCATCATTTCACCTCAATCCAAGATTTTTGATATATAACATGCCATAACGTCATTCCAAGTTGTTTAATATACACGGTGTCAAAAAGTCTGGTAACATGGCAGATATCTCGGAAATTGAGCATTGTACGAAAAAATGTCCATAATCAATAGTGAGTGATTTCGTGGGGAAAATTCATTAGTTGGGGGGGGGGGGGTACTTTGAAATTTAAAATAGTAACCCCTATTTTTAATCTTATATTCAGATTGTACACAGTTTTCAAGAAATGTTTTATTCTTGGTGTTTTTTCAATTGATCCAACCATTTAGGAGATAGAGGCCCTGAAAGTGTAGAACTTTTAAAGTTTTGAACCCAATTTTATCGATGAAGTCAAAGAGATAGAGAGTGTGTCTTACAAACATTCCTAGTCTAATTTTTCATGTGTTTAAGAATCAGAAGTCAGAATTTCAAAAATACAATATTTTTCAATAAATACTCACAGACTCTGCCTCCATAGGACTGCTGCCCCCAGGATTTTGCTTGTGCACTAAAAATTTTGACTTTCTGAAATTTGATTTCGGATTCTTAAAGATCTTCAAAAAGTAGAATAGGAATGTCTTCAAGACCCACTCTCTATCTCTTTGTCTTCATTGATAAAATTGGGTTCAAAACTTTAAAAGTTCCAATACGCAGAACGATTATACGCAGTAGGAAAGTTCGGACCAAAAATCGATAACTTTTTTGTTACTAAAGAAAGAGTGTTAAAATTTTGCACAAACATAAAATAGTATATGACGCTTCTAATTAATTGCTTTTAATTAGAATTTTTCGTAATACAAAATTTTTAAAAAATAAATAAAAATCTACGAACTGGGTACTGCTCCAACCATCCCTAAGGACATGTAAATAGCGTTAATGCTTCCATGTCCACAGTGGCGCAATTGGTTCACGCGTCTGCACGGTGAGCAGAAGGTTCCTGGTTTAAACCCAGGCTGTGGAATTTTCTTTCCTATTTTCATCAATAATAAGTGTTCTAATTCACTCCCTCTGGCATGAATGCATGCTTCACAACATCGCCGCATGGACTGACATAAAAAGTTCAAAAGTTCCTGATTCTTCGCGAATCTGGTCCGCAGCTAAGGCGATTCCGGCTACCAGCTCTTCACTGGTGTCTCGTATACCAATGTGTTTAAGTGTCTCCGCAGATTCCATACAACTGTTTCCTGCAGGTAGGATTTCAACATTTTTTATCTCAAAAATAATGCCTCAGGGAAAAAAATGAAAGAAGTAAATGTTGCTTAGATTTTATCCCTCTATCACCTAGAAGCCGAGAGAAATATACTTGCCGAATTTCAAGTTTGTACGCTTCATAGTTCTGGAGATTTCGTAATGAATGAATGAATGAGTGAGTGTATACATTTTTCGCTCTTTCTTTTATATAATAGTATTTCCCCTCTGTAAAAACCCTCGTCGTCCTCGGCTGGGATCGAAGCCACATCTATGGGCATTAGAGCAACACCACCTAGACAGAAGGCCTGATAACAGAAACGTCCTACACTGACAATGATGATGCAACAATGTATGACGTTTCCGTTTTCAGGCCTTCTGTCTAGGAGGTGTTGATCCAACGCCACCTAAAAAACAAAGCCTGGTCACTGCATTATCACACCTGGGCTGACAATTCAACTTCCATTGTTTACAGCAAACGAAAAACCACCGGTTGTAATCAGCGTTTTTTTGTTTCTTGTAAACAATGAAAGTTGGATTGTCAGCCTTGGTTTGATGACGCAGTCCACAGGCAGTGAGAAGGCTTTGTTTTTTAGGTGGCGTTGTTTGATCAGAGGAGATCACGTAACCACTGAGCCATCGAGGCCAATAAGGAAAAGTAAAGTTGTCTGCTAGACAGAGTGGAATGCCCACGCAAATGGCCAGAAAGCGCCAGTGAAAAAAAAAAATCACGCTTTAAACAATGGAGTTTCCCATCCTGTATTTCTTCATCCATGACTATAGCCAAAGGAATTTTTTATGGCCTATTGTTGCAGAAACTTTACTCTGCATTGTAGGACATGACATACATTGGGCGAGGTCAAAAATGCAAATACCGAGTTGGGTTGGTGAAGCAATTATTATTCTCGATTGTTAACGTATCGTTGACCGTCGTAGCAACAATGGCTTTCTTCACTAACTCAACTCGGTGTTAGCATTTTTGACCTCGCCCATTGTTGGTCTGCGCATATCGTAGGCTCATGTCAGACAGACTGATCAAGCAAAATATTATTTTTACCCTTTCCCCTTTGGGCCAACCTGACACTCGGCACATGTAAACCTTACCCTGAACCTAATGAACATCTGGTGCAAGTATGAGCTCAAAAGGATAAGTGGTTCAAAAGTTTTGAGAACATTTACAGACGCACCCTGAATTTTTATACAGACCTCTCCATTGAAACCGAAACTGGAGTAACTGCGCAGAAGCAGGACAGCAAAAAACGTGCGTTTCCTACCTTGAAATGTGCAAACAATACTACACATCCGGAGGAAACGGAAGTTTTTTTGCTGTCCTGCTTCTGCGCAGTTAGTCCAGTTTCGGTTTCAATAAAAAGATAAACTCTGGCGCGAACTATTGAGTAAACAAACAAACATAAACCAAGATATATGATTTTTACCCCTTCCCCCCTACTTTAGGGACATGTAAACCTTACTCTGGACCTAAGGAATATATGTTGCAAATATTAGCTCAATCGGATAAGTGGTTCGAAAGTTTTTAGAACGTTTACAGACGCACCCTGAGCCTGAATTTTTATATATAAAGATATAAAAATGATTATATCGCGAAGTTAAAATTTATTCCTCCCCCTTCTGTCCTAAGAACTTAAAGAAGTACATAGACAAAGTAAATGCTCAAATTCTCCTTATTTTATTGTATTTTGGTAAAACAAGAGAAGAAATTGTTCTGCAGTTAGGCAAAATTATTATTACTCTCAAAAAGGGTCAAAATTAGGCAAAGCGAGGCAATGAATAGTGTTGAAAAGAAACTGAGTAATACTAATCCATGTGAGCGATTTGATCGACTGAGGTCAGACTTGAGTGTGCTGACGTAGGCGTTAATTTTTAAAAATAAACAACTCAAAAAATAATACTGATATTTGAAAACTTTGCGTGTAGAATTTATTTTTTTCAATATCTTCGATAATTTTATCACAAAAATACATACATGTCAAATTTTGATGCCAGTTGCCCTTTAATATACCACATGTTTTTGTGTTTACATCACAATATTTCGATCTGCAATTGAAAATTAAAATCGTTAGCTAAAATAAAGTGATTTTTGTGACAGTTTGCTTAAAAAGATGATTTTAAGCGACTCTTGTAAAAAAAAAAAAAAAAAAAAAAAAAAAAAAAGTAGTGATGTGAGATACTCTTCGAGTACTCCATACTGGAACTATCGTGTATTTGTAAAAAATACTGAACTTAACCAATCTGCAAAGCCAAAAAAATATTTTAAGAAGTAAACAAATAGTACCGTAAGGTAAAAAAGAAAAAAAAAATCCAAAGTAACCTATATATACTGCAATTTTAGAGAATTTAGAATGAATTAGAGCCGAACTACAGACACTCATTCATTACTTTAATTCAGACTACAGTGCGTCACCAAAGTTTAGGCAAACTCATTTTTTTCTGGGCAAACACGCTCATTATACTAAACGTGAAATTTTATTTTATAATACTTAAGAATGAAACAAACTAATTTCATACACGCAGTTTTTAATACACAGCTTGCATATTTCGTACAAAAATGACAAACAATTAAAGAACGACATAAAAAAAAATATAGCCAAAGAAACATGTTTAGATTTTTATCACAACATTAACGAGAAATTATGTTTCCACTGGCTTTAATTACATGAAAGACACGATTACTCATCGAAACAACCAAATTTTGCAGCACTTCTGGCTCCATACGAGACTGTATTGTACCAACAATCAGAAATCGCATCTTTCAGTTCATCTACTGATGAGTATTGCTTTGCACCAGCATAAATTTGCCTAGAAATAATTCCCCAGAGATTTTCAAAGCGATTCCGGTCTGGGCTTCTTGCAGGCCACTTAATATCACGAATCCCAAACTGTTGGAACCATCATTTTGTGGATTCCATGCTATGGATCGGTGCATTATCCTGCTGGAAAATTCACGCTGAGCCACCAATCATCTCATGAAATGGTAAGAAATTGTCAGTCAATGCTTTTTGATAATTTTCAGCCTTCTGACAACCACAAACAAATTCCAACGAAGTTGTTCCATTGAATCCAAAAGCTCCTCTCACCATCACAAAGAATCTTCTCCATTCTGCCTGCTGAAAAAACACCATTTCTCCATTCTCAGGTCATACCAATAACTGGTCCAGCTGCAGATGAGTACTTATAGACACTCGTCCTTCCATTGCATATGAGCTAGTGCCCAGATCAAACGTGCTTCAATGTGTTCGGGTTTGAGGGTAGGACGTTTTGTTATTTTCACGTAACCAAGAAGTTTGCATTCCGTAAAGCGTTTATGGATGGTGGCTTTTGATGCTAGCTTAGTCTTGAGCAATTTGCCTAACAGACAAACTGTTTTTGGACACCGGTTTGATGATTCGTCCGATGATTCGCCTGATGATTTTACTAGGATGAGGTTGCTCTGGATCGTCCAGTGCGTGGCTGTGCTTCATGATATTCACCTCTTGCTAGAACTTTGTAAATTCCAAATACAGAACCTTGTATAATTGAAGCAATATCTTTAACTGTCTGCCCCTTTGCTTTTAGCGTCCAGATCTTCGCCTCTTCATCAGTGGTGAATTGCTTGTTAGCTGGCATGATTATGAATCAGTTTAACAAGAAAGACTGTTACTTTTATATATTTTCATATCTAATTTGAAAATTTTTTACATGTTTTATACTAATTTGCATGGCCATACATTCTGAATGAGGAGTCACGGTTATTGCCTAAACTTTTGAGACAAGAAAAATGTGATGTTCTTTATTTGTCATTGTTGTGAGAAATACGCAAGCTGTGTAAGAAAAAATCCATGTATGGAATTAGTTTGTTTCATTATAAGCATTATAAAAATTCACATATAGGCCTATTATGATAATAAACGTGTTTACCATGAAATAAATGGTTTTGCCTAAACTTTTGCGACGCACTGTAAGTTGATAGTTAAACAATCAGATTTCACAGTTTCCGTATATAAAGTTGAGGATAGCATTAACCGCATAAATATACCGATTCGGATATTTTAAGCTCAGAAAAATGGGCTGAATTTAACAATCCGAAATTATGCGTTACGTCTAATATAACTTTTCCTATTTCATTTTAAAAAAAAGTTCACCCCAGATGGCACGAGTTTTAATATTTTAAATTGTTACAAGTTTAATACATTTTATAACATCTTGCATTTTTGATGAAAAAATTTGATTGAATTTTTAATAGTAGATTTTGATAAATTATTTTGTTTAATAAAGATTAATTGGTTTTTGATAAAATATTTAATGCAATTGTTTGCATTTCGTTCGTTCTTCTGATTATTGAAATAATTAACAAGAAATTAATTCCTCCGAGTAGGGTATAAGAAAGTAGCAAATTTCGTCTATTTTTTATCCCTTTTATCCTAACTTTTTAACCCCAATTTTTTAAAATCAAAAATTGATTTTCTCGAATGTATTATTTAGAAAATGAAAATGAGCTTTACTTTCTTTTGTTTCGCATCTCTTTCGATCGAATGATATATCACTTGCAATACATTGCCTTTTGAAAATCTTAACAGTTCTAAAGACCAAGTAATCGATATTCCCACTTTTTCGACCCCACTGGAAGAATTTGGTCCAAACTTCATAGTAATGTACATTTCTTTCCTAATTTTCATTAATAATCTACTGGTAAGTGGTAACTCGTTTCCCAATGAGTTTAAAATCAAATGTAAATTAATTATAATCAGCTGTAATTTTTTTTATGAATTTTGTTTGTTGTATTATCTTGTTGAAATGTGAATTTTTTAAAATTTTGTCAACATCATTTACTTCAATGTATTATTATCATTAAATATGTAGTGTATCTAAATGTATATATTTAGAGTATACAGTGAGCAAAAAAATTATCCGTCCACCAGCTTGCTTAAACATAAAAACGTTAAAAAAATAAAACCAATTAATTTTGAATGGAAATTTTATCATAATCTACAGTATTTAAATTATATGACATCTCACATTGGGTAGGGATCGCTGTACTAAATGAGGAAAAGTAAAAATACAGTAGATGATAAGACACCCAGTAATAGTAGAGCCAAAAAATTATCCGTCCAGGGAAGTACTCTAAGCCAAAAAATATTATCTAATATGAAAAAATTAACCAATCACATTCACAACAGATTACTTATCAGTATGGATAATAAACTATGTGAAAGGTTGCAGTAAAATAAGAAAATAAAGGAATATTCATACGATTTGAGAGGTAGAGTCATAGCTGGACTAAAAGATGGGAAAGTCAGTGTTTAATTGTCAGGAACTCCAAATTCCACACTCATCAGTCCATTATATCATCCAAAAGTATCACACAACGGCAGAAATCACAAAATTAGAAGAGGCAGGAAGAGGAAAATAATCTAAACATTATCAATTATTATTCAAACCATTGAAACAGGTTGGATGAAGCCGGGCTTAAAATATGCACACCAAAAAAAAAGCCCTGTGTCAGTAAGAAAAATGGAGTGATGCGCCTGAATTGGGTAAAAGAACATCTAAACAAGTACAAAAATTTTTTGGAACAAAATTGTGTGGTCATATGAAAGCAAATTTAACTTATTTGGCTCAGATGGCTGTAACAAAGTTGGAGAACACCTGGTGAAGCTTATAAACTGGAGTGTTTGAAGCCAACAGTGAAGCATGGAGGAGGAAGTGTCATGGTAAGGGGCTGAATGACAACTACAGGGGTGGGACATCTACAATTTCTCGATGACATCATGAACCAACACCAGTATAGAGAAACTCTCCATAAGAATCTCCATGCTTTTGCAAGTAAATTGGAATTGAGAAGAAGTTTTAGATTTCAGCAAGACTCAGATGCTAAACATACAGCTCATTCTGTGAAAGAATTCCTCAGGTCCTCCGAAAGTTTAAGTGCTTGACTGGCTTCCCCAGTCACCTGACTTAAATCCAACCAAGCACCTTTGGGTCATAATGGAAATGAAAAAGAAAAACCGTAGACCAAAGTCAAAAGCAGATTTAAGAGACTTGTTGACAAAAACTGGAATGATGTAGATATAAAAAAGCAAAAGTTTTAGTAGAATCTATGCACAATCGATGCCTAGAACTTTGTAAAGGCCAAAGGAGGTCTCACTAAATTTAAAAAATTAAGTTTAGATTGTACATCTGCCCAAATATTCAAGTGGACGGATAATATTTTTGTCACAAAAACGTCATACAGGCCTATTTTGTATTAAAATATCTCATATCAATGATAAACCCTAAGTTCAGGGTATTATTCAGAAGCTTATAAGTGTGTAGACACTAATATGTGCAATTAAACTTGAATAATGTAAATATATCACTTAGTGTCAGTCATTTCAATCACTTGCAAACTGGTGGACGGATAAATTTTTTGCTCACTGTATAATATATTTAAATGTTCCATTCTGACAGCTTTTGTCACTTAATTTGGTTATCATTTTCTCACTAAAAACAAATTAAAGAAAGGTCATATTAATTCTGTTGTTGAAATTACATTAGTTTGTGAGTGAAATTACTATAGTTCAGAAAAATACAGTAGTACCTCGTTTTTACGAATTTCAGGGGACCAATAATATTTTTTCGTAAAATCCGAAGTTCGTAAAAAGCAACCCCCCCCCCCCAAAAAAAAAACACGTAAATAGGCACTGAATTTTTAATAGACAGTATTTCTATTACAGATAGGCTTAATTACACTGATTAATTATTCGAACTTTGAAAATAATTAAGAATCGTTGTCTGGTGCATATTTGCAGTTATGTCATTATTTAAATAGTTTGAGAAGTCAAAAAAACTGTCAAAAATATGGTCTGGTACATTTTTAGATGCATACAAATGATTTTTTAAAATTTCTAAGGAGCTGTTTATTTGGGAAGATGTTGCTTTAAAAGTTGTATTTTCCAATTCCTTGTCATTGTCATCTTCATGGTTTTCTTCGACGCCATCTTTGATAAGATCGCAAATTTCGTGATCATCCAAGGTCGGACACGTTAACACATTTGCATCGATATCAACGAAGTCGGAGAATTTTGATTGAAAGTTCAGCTTGCTTTTCATGATTTCCCATTCTTCGAATCCCTCAAATTCGCTATCATCATCATCATCATCTTCGGGTGGGACTGCAAGTTCGGTTTCGTTTCCATTATTTAAAGCAAAACCTGCTTTTCTGAAACATTTTGCAATTGTTTCTGGGGCCACACTTCTCCATACTGTACATGTGTTGGTTATGGCATCCAAAAGATTAAATTTGGATACCGTTTTCACTTCATCCATAGCTCGTAGCATGGTCCTAACCAAAATTTATCTGAAATGTACCTTAAAGTTTTGTATAATTCCTAAATCCATGGGCTGCAAATGCGAAGTAGTATTCGGAGGGAAAAAAACAAGTTTTATATTAGAAATTGTTTTTGGTACAACATGGGGCGTACGAAAAGAAGAATCCTTCGATTTTGGATTTTAAAGGAAGAATCCCATTTCAGAAGCCACTTCGCAAAAATCTCGGATGTCATCCAAGCACGTTTGTTGAAAAAATAGTCGCATGGCAACGAACTTACGTTCTTGAAACAACGAGGCTTAGCAAATTTACCAATTACCAGCAGCTTCTTCTTTTCCGACCTATCCATGTTGCTACACAGCATGAGCTCCTTGCTGTGTTTGCCTCCATGGCAGGCCTCACCTTTAAAAGTGTAAGTTTGATCCAGCATTGAATTAAAAAAAAAAGCCGGTCTCGTCCGCATTGAAAATGTCCTTCGGCGCATAATTTGCGACATGCGTTGGTAGTATCGTCTTGCACCAATCTGACACCACTTCGATGTTGACAGCATTTGCCTCACCTGTAATTTTTCGAAACGATAATCCTTTATGTTGCTTAATACGTTCTAGCCATCCATTCGAACAGCGGAAATCTTTGACTTCGAGAATGGCAGCAAGCTGTTCTGCTTTCTCTTTTAACACGCTGCCATTTACAGGAATGTTTTGGTCCCTGTCTTGGGTAAACCATTTAAAAAGCGCCTCTTCCACTTCTTCTTGTTCAGCATGACGAACATATTTCCGTTTAATATTAGATGAGGATGCAATTGCACTTTCAATTTTCGTACTGTGACCGATGATGGTGCTCAAAGTTGAAAATGGAAGGTTGAATTTTTTGGCAATGTCAGCTTTCTTCACACCAAGATTTTTTAATTCATCAAGAATTTCCATTTTCGTTTCTAATGTAAGCGCAGATCGCTTTCACTTACCGGAACATGCCATTTTAAATGATTGGTTAGTGCTTCCCTCTACCCTTAAAAAAAAAAAACAACAAAAGTTAGTGTTGTTTTTGAAACGCGGTAGGGAAATACGAAAACAAATGAACCGGCCCTTAGGAATGCAGTAGGAAAATACGGAATAGGGTACTTACATATTCGTCTTAACAGTCGCAGTTCTGTATGCTTGGTTGGCAGAAGCGAAAAATTACACTGTACGTACGTTACTGACAAATGCGTTAACTATGAAATCAATAAATTGATATTTACATAAATGATTATGTACTATTCATTTAAATGCATAAAAATCTAACACATTGAAAGTAGATTTAGGGAATGGCATTTAGGGAAATACGAAATGGGGGTACTTACATACAGTCGCAGTCCTGGATTCTTGATCGGCAATCACAGTGTGTATAGTGTCCTGGCGAAATCGAGTGTCGAGAGTCCTGATGAAAAGTGAAACCATTGCCATAGCAAAAGCGACCCCTTTATATATTCCCAGGCACCGCGATGCTGCACCAACGATCGTTAAGTATCCTGATTGGTCAGAGCAAGAGCGACCATTGCGCCCTCTGTTGGCGACGGCGGAAACTAGTCCAGTTAATCATCGATCACAACGGCGATAACATAGCCAAATGGACAAGATGCAAGCGGACAAAATGCAACCGGACAAAAACATGCAACCAGGCCGCTCATGCAAAAAATTTTCACTTTTTTAGTAAAAGTTTTACTACAAATTACAACTTGTAACTTTGTAAAATCCGAATTTCATTGTAAAAACACTTCATAAAACTTAAAGTTTATTATATGGAAATTAACAGGTGGGGGTCGGGATTTCAGAATTACTTCGTAAAATCTGGAATTTCGTAAAATGCGAGTTCGTAAAAACTAGGTTCTACTGTATTAATATATTTGTAAAGTCTAAATTATTTAAATGTATACTGTAAACTTAACAGCCAGTCAGCTGATTGCCAAGCAAGTTACTCAAACATTTAATTAGGCGATTATCTATTTTTCCTCCGTGGAAAATATTTTTTTCTTGACGCCGAAAGATTACATGTCATTCATTTCAAGCTTCCGTGTGATCAGGACAGTTTCCGTTAATTACAAAACAAGAAATAATTAAAAATCTAGAAAAAGTTGTGGCAAGCTCCATTGAAACGCAAGTTAACGAGCCGGGAAATTCCATCCAACCATCAGAGGGCGCCATCGTCTGCTCACTACCATCGGTTAGCATGGGAAATGGTGAAACTGTCCATTCTGTATTATTCTAAGGTAGAATACTTAACAAATGGGAGAATTACACAAATTTTATGTCTTAAATTAGCGGCGCTACAAAAAAATATATATAAATATATAGCTATGTACAAGAAAAAAAAAAAAGTACAAAAATATAAAACAATAATATTGCGTAACACAAATTAAGTATAACATCATCGTACATCATTGCATTTGAAGAGGCTAAAAATCTAAATCCAATAGCACTTACATGGGAATCTCACATAGCCTACCCGCTTTAACAATGGAGCCCTTGTATAGGTATGTGTGCTCAAATTTTTTCGTTTTCGGAGTTTATTTTGAAAGAAACAAAATTTCGCACTCGATTATTTTGCAAGCATCTATAGTAGCTTCAGATGAGTAACATATTTCAATTTGGTGGAAATCTGTGACATATATCTTCGAGGGATTCCCTTGTTAGAAATTTAGATGAATCGTAGAAACCGTTGACAAACTTACAAATACTGTAGAACCTTGATAAATCAAATCTCATGGAGAGAGCAAAATACTTTGATTTATGGAGTTTTCAATTTATTGAGATTTACTTGAAACATTTCGGGTGTGGCAAAGAATAAAATCCCTCATTATCCATGTATTTCCCATGTCATTCCTTAATGTAGATATTGCCTAGAGAATCTGTATACCAAATTCATCCTTTTAAATAAGTTTATACCATATCGACCAAATCGTCCCCTATAACTTTCACCCCCTTAACTTCTATCCCACTGGGTCAATCGAAAATACATACAATAAACTAAATAGTGAGGTAGCACATGCACATTCCAAATTTTAATCATCTATGTCAAAAATATAGAAAATATTAAAGGAACAGATGAACATAACAGTAAATAGCTCTATTCTTTCACGACTTAAACAAATTTGAGTTATTCTTTATCTTTCTTTTTGAAATTATTTTTCATTATTGTTTTTATTTTGGAGTTGAAATTTATTTTTTTATTTTTTATTATTTTAATAGCGCCATTTCCCCCCTATTTTTTACTTGTTCTTTCTCCTGTGCCAGTTTACCGAACTGGAAAATGAAATGTTCACCAGTTCACATGAAAACAGCAACTATCACCGTTTTTCGATTATAAACGATACCGAAACTTTTCTCATCCACTTATCTACATCATCTTTCTCATTCATTTCATCAGTCTCCTGAGTGAACTCAGAGTTATAAATAGATAGTTATTTTGATAAAGACAAGTTGAGCAACCAGATTCAAAATATACTCGATAGTGCCTTCCGATACTCGTAGAAATACTCTATACTTTCGATACTGCAACTTACTAGATACTGTAAGTCACTGTAAGTATCGATACCTTAAAGTACTCAATACTATCGGCATCGGTACATCACTAAAAAAAAGTGACTAAAAGTGATAAAAGAGATATGTTCTGAGGCCTGCTTTAACACATGTTCTGAAGAAGCTACGGCTGAAACGCGTGAATCTTGTTATGTAAAATTGTTTGTTGTTTAAAAAGATACATCTATTTATATTTACAAACAGCTAAAAGGCCAATTTTTTGAAGATGGACAATGTTTTTACTTCGTATAAATATGAACTTAACGGTACAAATTTATACTTACATGTTCATGCCATTTTCTCGAGTTATGCATAATTCTTGCAATGGCTTTAATAATGTGATATTTGGAATATTTTTAATGATCTCGACCCCTATATTCTCTTCTTCCTAGCAAAAGAAGCAAACATAATATATTTTAATACATTAACGTTGACATATTATATATTTTTATATTTATTTTAATATTTTTTATATTTATACAGGGTGAGGCATTTATCTGAAGACAACTGAATATCTCGGAAACTAAGCATTGTACGAAAAAATGTCCAAAATCAAAAGTGAATTATTTTGCGGGGGAAATTCATTAGTTAGAAAATTACCCCCCCCCCCCTTCCTTGTGAGGGGGGGCTGGGGGAAGGGGATAACTTTGAAATCTTAAATAGGAACCCCTATTTTTAATGGTATATTATGATTGCACACAATATTCGAGAAATGTTTTATTCTTGGTGCTTTTTTCAATTGATCTAACCGTTCAGGAGATTAGAGGCCTTGAAGGTATGAAACTTTTAAAGTTTTGAACCCAATTTTATCGATGAAGGCAAAGAGATAGAGAGTGGGTCTTACAGACATTCCTATTCTACTTTTTAATGGTCTTTAAGAATCCAAAGTCAGAATTTCAAAAATCCAATATTTTTCAATACACATGTCTCCATAGAACTGCTGCCCCCAAAAGTTTACTTGTGCACTAAAAAATTTTGAATTTTTGAAATTCTGACTTCAGATTCCTAAAAAGTAGAATAGGAATGTCTGTAAAACCCACTTTCTATCTCTTTGTCTTCATCGATAAAATTGGGTTCAAAACCTTAAAAGTTCCACACATTCAGGGCCTCTATCTCCTAAACGGTTGGATCAATTGAGAAAACACCAAGAATAAAACATTTCACGAATATTGTGTGCAGTCTGAATATACCATTGAAAATAGGGGTTCCTATTTAAGATTTCAAAGTTCCCCCTCCCCCCAGCCCCCCCTCACAAGGGGGAGAGGGTAATTTTTTAACTAATGAATTTCCCCCGTGAAATAATTCAGTTTTGATTTTGGACATTTTTTCATACAATGCTTAGTTTCAGAGATAATCAGTTGTCTCACCCAGTAAATACAGGGGGTATCTGAACGGTCTGTAAAAACTTACAGCAGGAGTTCCTTGTAGCCAGAGAAGCATTATATGTCCCATGAACATAGGGTCACAAACGCTTCCTTCTGGAGATACAACCGTGTGACGTTGTCTTACAATAGCTGGCACAATTGTCACTTCAAATCCATTCAGCCATACAAACTAGGTTTATTTCTGGCTTCTACGGTAACAGAACAGTCCAGACATGCTAAAGTACATGCTCGAAATGACCTCCATTAGATTCCATGCAGGCCTGCACACATCGTTGCATTGACTGGCGAACCCGTTGGAAAATACCAGGTGTGTTACGGATGACATCACAATTGTCCACGATCCGCTGGCGAAGAGTATCAACATCTAGTACAAGGGTGCAATAAATAAGGGTTTTCAAGTGGCCCCACAAAAAAAAGTCTAAGGGATTCATATCCGGAAAAAACGTGCTGGCCACGGTATTGGTCCTCCATGGCCTATCCATCGACGGTTGTATCTCCAGAAGGAAGCATTTGTGACCCTATGTTCATGGGACATATCTTGCTTCTCTAGCTACAAGGAACTCATGCTGTAAGTTTGTACAGATCGTTCAGATACACCCTGTATATTATATGTAGGGTGAGTCAAAAGTCTGTACTCCCCCATACAATTTCAAAATGAGTGGAGATAAAATAACATATCGGCATAAGTAAAAGAAGCCTCTTAATCATATGGTACAGCCAAAATGTATTTCAAGCATTATTTTTTACAGGGTGATCCCAAGCATTACTTTTTTTTTTGGATCGCTTTGTTGCTGCTCCCACTTTTGCCTTCGGGACAAAATCTACGATAAAATATATGATGTGTAACATGCTCTTTACACCCCTGAAGTTTCAAGATAATTCGGCAAGTATTCTTCTAGTTATTCGACAAAATATCTAAAATCAAAAGTGTGTTACTTTTGGGTAGATAGTGTTATTGATATATGGAAAGAACCGAAAACTCGTGAAGTCTGCATCGTGATACATCAGTTAGCAGTATGAGTGGAATGGCTTTACAGAATGGCGGCAAAGCAAGAAAAGAGGTTCTTTGTTTTGAAATATGAGAGATGTATGTCTGTTATTGCAGTGTAGTGTGAATTGAGAAAAGAGTACAGAAAAGAACTGTGATGTACACAGAGCATTTTGCAGTGTTATCGGCAGTTTAAGGACACTGGTTGTCTAGGTAAATGAAAAAGCAAGCATGGTTGATTAAGTGTGTCAGCTGAATCACAGGAGAGAATGAGGAAGAGTGTCGTGGGCAATCCACAAAAATAAGCAGTCACAAAGAACATTTGTAGAGTGCAAGGAAAACTATTGATTTCACAGATCTTTGCATGTATCAATTATATCTATAGTGTAATATTTTAAAAAATACAGAGTTTTAAAATTGAGTGAATCCCTTATGATACCCCTGTATATTAAAGGCTACTAACAAGTTGCATCCAAAAATTTCAGTAAATGGGCTGTATCATGTTGTGTTGTTCCCAGTCACTTTGCCATATGCTATCCTTCAATCCTGGACACCTTCTCACCAATATGATGCAGACAGTAACATGTTGGACTACACTTTGCGGCAATGACTGCTGCAGCATGATGAGGAAGAGAGAGACACTTTTGTTTGTGTTTGTCTTTTGGTCACCCTCAGATCCCCAGGAAAACAGATCCTCATTCTTTCTGTTGAAAACTTTTTTAACTTCATTTATTACTATCATTATTATTAAATATTTATGTATTATTATCACTTAATTTTTACTAAATAAAAATTTCCTGTATGGATAGATTAATCTTTTGTATTGATAATTTATAATATATAATAAGTTCCCCCTGAGTGGATGCCCCCTTACCGTGGGTCAGGGGTTTGGGTGCTTCAGGGATTCTGTGAGCAATACTGGTTGTAGCACTGCTACTTTAGGGAACAGTGAGATGATGAGTATAATATGCAATAGTCGACAGTCTCACGGCTGTTATCTCGGAACAATGCCTCTGAGAAGCCCCACCAGTGCACTCGCTATACGCTTGGGGAAACGGTCAGGGGTAGCGCATGCCTTTACCAAGGAGGAGAAACGGGTAAAGCGACAACGGGATCGGGTGCTGTCAATCGGCACTTGGAACGTATTCTCCGTGACAGGAAAGGAATCAGAGTTAGTGGAGGAAGCCAAACGGTATCAACTGGATATCATAGGTATTACCTCTACGAAACGTCCGGGTTCTGGAACTAAGGACTTAGAAGGAGGGTGAAAGCTTTTCTACTCTGGTGTCGACCCTAACGTGACTGCCCACAGGGGAGTGGGGATACTCACAAGTCCCCGGCTTGCAGATTTCTAGTTCATGATTTCAAAGAACGCAAATATAAGGGTATTTTAGGGAGCGACCTTATCAACATGGCTAAGTTCCAATTCAAGGATTCCCAGGGTGAGGAAGTTGTCACTGCACAGAACATGGGTCATTGACCGTATTACTAAGGGCGATCTCGATGCCATTACGAAGAGACAGCTAGACGAGATCTTGACCCATCATGTAGATAACTTTGCTGAAGAAATAGAAATGCTGTCGGGGTCACTAATGTGATGGTCAGGTTTGAAATTGACCAGTCTCATCCTATATTCGTGAGACAGTACCCCATTCCCAAGATTCATCTGAATGCCGTAAAGCAAAAGATAGATTCTTATCTACAGGCCAGTATTATCGAACCGAGCCGTTTGCGATGGAACTCCGGAAAGATAGCGGTGACATACGTGTCACCCTTGACCTGCGCAAGGTGAACAGCGTCACCACAGCCCTTGACTACCCCATGCCCAAAATTCATGACATTTTAAATGATCTGCATGAATATAATTATTTTAGTGTGTTAGACTTGAATTCTGGGTACTACCAATTACCCATAGCACCTGAGCTTAGGCACTGCTTTGCGTTTCAGACACCCTGGGGCAAGTATCAGTTGACGCGTATGCCTCAGGGTGCAAAGAATTCCGCTCATACCTTCCAGTCCTTCATGACCGATCTTCTGTACGACAAATTGTACCAAAACATACATGTTTTTCAAGATGACGTTCTTATCTACACTAAAACTGCAGAGGAGCATCTCGAAGTTCTCAGATGGGTATTGGGCATCTTTAGTAAGAACAATGTGATCATGAAACCTTCAAAGTGTAAGGTAATGATGACCAAGGTAGTATATTTAGGACACGTGTTCTCGCGTGAGGGTATCTCCCCTGATCCCAAAAATGTTATGGCGATTGCAAAACTGGAAACTCCTAGAACAGTGAAACAGGTGCGCTCATTTATAGGAGCAGCCAACTTTTACCGACCATTCATTAAGGACATGTCCAAGACAATATGTCCTTTGACCAACCTGACCAAGAAAGGCGCAAGATTCGTCTGGTCCCGGGAATGCCAATTAGCATTTGATTCCCTGAAGGCTGCCATCATGAGCCCTCCAGTTCTCATACCCCCGGACTATACCAAACTCTTTCTCCTATACACTGATGCTTCAGCTGAAGCTTTGGGGGCAGTTCTTCAGCAGCAAACAGACCAAGGCATAAGACCGATAGCCTTTTTTAGCACTAAGCTGAAAGGTGCACAAATCAATTACTCGGTAATTGAAAAAGAGCTGCTAGCTATGGTTCAAGCACTCAGGCAATTCCTACCCATAGTACTCTGCTTTCCTATCTCTTTGCTTTCCGATCACAAACCTCTCTCATTCTTAGCAAGCATAGGACCAATGAACCAACGCCTTCTGCGCTGGTCGCTCGAGATTCAAGAATTTGACCTCAGAATCTCTCACATAAAGGGTGAGAGGAACGTTGTCGCTGACTTTCTCTCCCGCCCCCCTGTGCGTGAGTGTAATGGAATCGTCAAAGTGAACAGAAGTAACTGGGATGATGACATAAAGGCTTCTCAGATTTCCGATTCCATGTTTAGTGAGATATACAACTCACTAACTAAAAACAATAAAGTTCCTGAAAAATTCATGAAACAGGGAAAATTTAAGATACACAAAGGAACACTAATATGGCTCCCAAAGAAGCAAACTAAGGGGGAGAGAGAGAGAGATCGAGGCAAAGGTAGGGTATGCATCGGGGAGGATATGAAACTCCGTGTACTCGAGATTGCCCACAAAAACAAATAAGCTGGCCACAAAGGAATCACTAAAACTCTAAACGAACTAAAAAGACATAATTTTTGGCCGACAATGGGTAATGACGTCAATAAGTATATCCAAGTTTGCCAAATTTGCCAGAAATGCAAATTGAAAAAGGGACCCGCCCCCTTTCAGAAAGGAATCAACACCGAATATCCATTTGAGAAGGTGGCCCTGGACATTGTGGGGCCGATGTCCGAGACAAGTAATGGAGAAAAATACATCCTTGTTTGTATAGATGTAATGTCAAGGTACCCTGAAGCCTTCCCTTTGAAAGATCAAAAGGCCACCACTGTTGCTAAAGCATTCATGGAAGGCATAGTTTGCTGCTATGGGGTGCCCAAGGAAGTAATATCCAACAGGGGAACAAATTTTACGTCAGAAGTGATGCGTAATACCCTTGAAGACCTTGGCATTACACACACTTGTACGGCAGCCTATCGCCCAAATTCAAAGGTCTCGTCGAACGGATGATTCAAAACATACTCGAGACTTTGAGGTGCCTCTGCGATGGGAAACCCTACACATGGGACAGATTCCTGAGCGCTGCCCTCTTCAGCATCCGCACAACATACAACGAGAATACTGAGAGACACTCCCGCCTATCTACTATACGGATTTGACCCAACGACACCTTGGGATGGGGAATGGAAAGGGGAGACGGACATGGATTTGAGAACTTACAAGTCAGAACTTACAGCCAGACTGAGAGTTGCACGTATTATAGCTAACCAAGAAAGTAACATCCGTAGGGACGCCAAACATCCGTAGGGACGCATTGTAATCAGGGAAGGCACCTGAAAGATTTCCAGGTGGGGGATAAAGTACTGCTTCTCATCAAGGGAAGGGGAAAAAACAAATTAGGGTTCAAATATGGGGGTCCCTATCGCGTATCTCGAAAGCTGAGCTCTGTAAATTATGAAGTTCAGGGGTCTGGTTCACGGGACAGACAAGTCGTTCACATTAGAGTTTATACGGCGTAAACTTATTACAGTAGTTTTAAACGTTTTTTGGCTGTTAGATTTAATTCCCATGTTTTATTAGAGAATATCAGGTGTTCATTAAATATTAACACGATTATTAGTAGGTGTCTTTTTAATATTTTTATTAGCCTTTTTCATGATAGGACCGGTGTGCCGGATATTAGTGATGATTTTAACTATCAGGATTTGAGAAGGGCACAGGTTGGTTATGTTTTCAGATGTCCATATAGATGGAGGACGAAACTGAGTGATGTGGATCCTGTCGCGAAGCTTATTGCTAATATTAAATCTAATTATATTGATTACAACCTTGACGATTTTAAAGACAGTTAACTTGCTTTATTTGATGTAAATGGAGAGTAATTTTTCGTTTCTTCTGTGTGTGTTTCTTATTTGTTTTGGTAATTCTTATTGCCTTACTTATTGTTTATTGTCTTTTATTTGTTTCCCATTTACCCCGTTTTGGAATTTCCCTGTTGGGGGGGGGGGGGGGGGCGGGCAAAATGGGGCTTTATCTGCTGGTTTATCTGGTTGGTTTCTCCCTGTTGTTGTTATAGTCATTAAATTATATTATTATTATTGTTATCATTGTTTGGGGAAGCCAAACTCGGATCAAGTACGGAAGCCAATCCCAGAGGCAGGCACAAAAGAGGGCCAAGCCCAAGGGACTCAAATGCAAGGGAGGGAAAGTTATGCATTCGTGGGAGTATTGATGTTTGGGTGTAGGAATTTCCTTACTATGCGACAGGTGTTTAGAAGTGTGGCTTTCTGTAAGGTTTTGTATAAGTGTGGGTTTAAATCTAGTGTTGACAGGCTTTTGTGTAGCGAGTGTGGAATAACCCCAGTGGCAGAAAGAACAATAGGAACAATGTGTACTCTGTTAACTCCCCAAAGGCGTTTTATTTCATGTGCAAGATCGTATATTTAGTGATTTTGTCAGTGTATGTCTTTTGTAAAATTGTGTGTGTTGGAGATGGAGATATCAATTATGTAAGTCACTTTGTTTTGTTTATCTACTAGTGTAATGTCTGGTCTGTTATGAGGGATAGTTTTGTCAGTGATTATAGCTCTGTCAAAATATACTTTGTGTGTGGTGTTCTCTAAGACAGTGTCGGGGATATAATTATAGTAAGGAGTGTGAATGTCCCTTAGCTTGTGTATCTTAGCTAGATGTTGATGTATGATGTTGGCTACTTGGTTATGTCTGTGTAAATAATCTGTCTGCGTGAGTATTTTGCAACTGGATACGACGTGTTGAATGGTTTCCTCTGCGATATGGCATTTCCTGCAAGACCCGTCAGTCAAATCTTTGATAATATGTTTTCTGTAGCTTTTAGTGTTAATAACCTGGTCTTGTATGGCAATCATGGTTCCTTCAGTTTCCCCAAAGAGACTCCCTTCACTCAACCAAAAGTTTGACGCTTTTTTGTCGACGCATGTGGCTGGTTGAGGTCAGAGGGATGTCTACTGTGGAGTTGCTTTCCGAGTCATGATTGAAGTTTAATGCATGTTGTGGGAATGTTATGGGTGTTCTGGATGCTGTTCAGATTCAGAGGTGTGTATTTTGTATCAGCCATGTAGACTGCTTTGTGTAATGATGATGTGTGTTGTTTAGAGTAAAAGAATTCTCTGAGTGACTTGAGTCTGTTTCTGGTGTAGATCTGTTATGTCAATAAGACCTCTGCCTCCCTCTGAACGAGGCAGGGTGAGTCTTTCAGTAGCTGCGTGTGGATGGTGCTTTCTGTGCTTTGTAAGCAGTTTACGTTGTTTCCTTTCAAGTCCCTCAAGATCTGTGTGTGTCCACTGTATGACTCCAAAGGAGAAGGAGAGTATTGGCGTGACATACGCATTGATGGCCTTGATTAAATTTCTGGAATTTAAATGCGTTTTAAGTATTGTCTCTAGCCTATGAAGATATTGTTTAGTGAGTGTATTCTTTATGTGTTTGTGCTCCAGAAGCTTGGCTTGCTTAAATCCTAGATATTTGTAAAATTCGTCATTTTCCATAGCAGCAATGTGATCTGGTTCATCTAATGTGAAGCCCCCTTTCCTGAGTACTCCATTTTCAATGTGAATGGTTTTGCATTTGTCCAACCCAAATTGCATGTGTATGTCTTTTGAAAATGTTTGTGTAATGTCAAGTAATTGGTGCAATTGTGTTTGTGTGGAGGCGTAGATTTTCATGTGGTCCATGTAGAGGAAGTGTGAAAGCGTGTAGTGGCAGCTTTTATTATGTTTAATTCTGTAGCCGTAAGTTGTGCTGTTCAGTCTGTTTGAAAGTGCATTTAGTGCAAGACAAAACCAGAGTGGGCTCAGTGACTCACCCTTGAAGATGCCCCGGTTTATCTGTATTTTGTCAGTCGTGATGGTTTCACTGTTGAGTGTGAGGTGTAGTGTAGTTCTCCAATGCAGCATAGTACTTTGTCTTTGTTTAGTTTGTTTCTTTTACATGTAATTTCATCAACCCCGTTTTGAGCTTTGGCCTGTTGGTTTTTCCCTCCGGTGGGATATTCCCTGTCTTTGTTACATTTTTATTATTTATTATTATTAGTTCAACGCATAAATGTTAAACTAATCTGCATAATTTGAACCCAGCTTTTAAACTTATCGATAACTTTAATAAAAGGTTTCCTAATGCAGATATTTTTAATAGTGAATCGACTTATTTATTTCGTTACATAAATTTCCTTTTTATTGATATTTTCTTTATGACTCTGTAAGTTGTTGATTGTTGTAACTTGACAATTTGTATGTTTCTTATTATTTATTAATACAGTTTTATTATTTGTTGTTATGGTATTTTATTCTATGGGTTTTAATTAATCTAATTTCATTAATAGTTTTTCCTTAGGTTGATTTTGTCATCTTAAAAATGATTTTCTTTTCTTAGCTTCCTTTTTAGTTTACTTTTTTGTTAAATGTTGTTCAGTAATCCCGTTTTAGACTTGGCTCCTTGCATGACAACATTGGGTTTGGGCCTTCAGTTTTTCTGGAGGTTGCCTTTCCCTTTTGCTGTTGTTACATTATAAGTATTATTATACTGTTATTATTGTTATTTTTATTATTATTATTTATACAAACACTGCATATCACAAACCAAGATAAAAACAAATTTTTACAACAAATCACATCTCTGTTTGGCTTCACCGGAAAATTCGGATTTCATCCTGAAATCTAGGAATTGTCCAGGTATCTTCTTAATATACAGGGTAAGTCGCGCACCAAAGCATTTAAAACAATTCTGATAATAATAAACATTATTTTATTAAAACCAAGCTAAACTAATGAACTAAGAAACACGTCGCTGGTACAATCACAAATGCTCAAAATGAGCGCCATTTGCTGATTTTACATTGTTTCACATCACACTTCACGTAATTCTTTGGTGCACGACTTACAGCTCACCCTGTATAACTTGAGCAGAGTAGCGTAGTTTTTTGTAGTTCAGCAGTTCCTTGTGTGATCTCTAAGTCCTTGAGATTTTTATTCAAGTTTAGTGTGATACTTCCAAGGGTTCCAATGACTATTGGGACCACTCTACAGGGTTTCTTCCATAGTCTTGTAATTTCAATGCATAAATCCCTGTACTTTGTCAGTTTTCAGTTTCTTTTTCCCTTATTCTTGTGTCCCCAGGAAAAGCCACACCAATGAAGGTGATTTTGTTTGCTTCCACTATTGTTATGTCTGGAGTATTATGACTTAGGTGGCGATCCGTCTGCAGTTTGAAGTCCCAGAGGATTTTGGTATGTTCATTTTCAATGGTTTTTTTCAACTTGATGGTTGTACCAATACTTTTTGGTCTTGAAATTGAATTTTTTGCATAACTGCCAGTGGATCATAGTAGCTACTCTGTCATGACATTGTTTATAATCAGTCTGAGCAATTTTACTGCATCCACTGAGCAAATGATCAACTGTTTCCACTTTATCATGGCATAGACAACATTTAGTCTTGTTAGTGGTTTTGTGAATTCTTGCTTTTAGATTATTTGTGGCTAATGCTTGTTCCTGAGCTGCAAAAATCAGTGCCTCTGTTTCCTTCTTTATTGTTTCGTTTTGAAGCCACCTCCAGTTGCGTTTATCCACCAGTGCTTCTATCTGTATGAAAAATTGACCATGTAATGGTTTGGATTTCCAGTTTTGATGTCAGTTTTCTAATTCTCTCTTTCTAAACTCTTTCTTTGTTGTTGCAGTTTTGCTTATTTTCTCATTAATCACTTCTTTCAGCAGTTTTTCATCACTGGCTGCAATGTAGTCCTTCAGACCATGTCTTTCTTCCTCCATGACTTGTTTGGTTTACAACAGACCTCTTCCGCCAATTTTCCTGGACAAGTATAATCTATGTATATTACTATTTTGGATGAAAAGCATGGTATATTGTCATCAACTTCCTGGTTTTTCGTTCCAAAGCATCCAAATCTGCTTGAGTCCAATCCACAATCCCAGCAGTGTACCTGCCCATGTATTAATTGCCTTGATTATGTTTCCTCCATTCAACCTTGAGGCCAGTATTTTTCTTACCCTACTCAGTATTCAGTTTTCATCTTGTTCTTTATTATTTTGTGACAAATGACATCAGATTCCAGTATTCCTAGATACTTGTAAGTTTCCTCAGCTTTCAGTGATTGAACAATTTTTCCCTCCCCAAGTTGGAGTCTTCTGTTTCTAGGATTTTTCCTTTCTTGATGTCTAGCATTGCACATTTGTCAAATCCAAACTCCATTTCAATGTTTTCACTGAATTTTCTGACTGTGTTGATGAGTGATGTTTCCTTTCTAGATTTTCCATACAGCTTCAAATCGTCCATGTAGAAAAGGTGAGAAATCTTGCCACTTGTTTCTGATACTTCATATCCTTGTTTAGAGTTGTTTAGGATATGCGTTAATGGGATCATGCAGATATTGAACAGCAGTGGAGATAATGAATCTCCTTGAAAAATTCCCTTCTTGATGTTTATTTCACCAATCTCTTTATCGTTTGCAAGTAAAACAGTTTTCCAGTTTTCCATTGAAGTTGTTAGAAAGTTCAAAATTTTGCTGCTAATTTTGAAAACTTTCAAGCATTCTAGAATCTAACTGTGAGGCAGTGAATCAAATGCTTTCTTGTAATCAATCCACGCCATGCTGTGATTATTTTTCCATCTTTTTGAGATTTTTAATACCAGTTTGTCAATGAGAAGCTGATCTTTTGTTCCTCTCGTATTTTTACTGCACCCTTTTTGCACAGATGGATACAGTTTGTTTTCCTTGATATGTTTTGATATTGATGAAGCAATAATTCCAGTTACTGTATATACTCGCGTATAAGTCGATTTTTTTTTTCCGAAAAATGACCCCTAAAAACCACATTCGGCCTATGCGCAAGTCAGAGTTGATGAAAATTCTTATAAGTGGAGTTTACAAAAAACTAAGCAATAATTTTATTAATTAATCCGTTTAGATTTCATTTATTAACCCTTTCACTGCATAAATAAATTTCTGATAAGATAAAAGTATTCTCTCTCTCTTTGCAGCATAATGAGAATCTCTAAAAGGCTGTGGCGGCCATATTGGAAAAATATGAGAGGGAGAGGGGCTTCAAACGAAACCAGCGCGTTTTTAGGTGTTCTCTCATTGCAATACATACTGTAAATACATTAATCTAAACAGTTACGGTATTCAAAATGCAACATCGAAGTATCGAAGATTCAAGAAGACTAAAAAATTCGATTTCGAAACTTTTTGAACATCGATACATGAGCTACCATCGATACTATCACCAAGCACGAGCATATGAAATTTAATAGACCTTAACAGCACATTGTTCAATTATAAACAATATACAGTGCAGTATTTCACGTCTTTTTCCTCAATTTTCCATCCACTTTTCCATTGTTAAAAGCAAATGCTCTGGGGTCTGGTGATTTGCCCCGTGGAAGTGTGCCCCAAACTGCCGCGTGCCTTTTGAACATCGATAGCCTACTATCGTGTTCTTGCCGAGTGCGTCTTGAAAATCGTCCAAGGATGTTTTAATAAATAAAGTTATACGGTTATAATTAAAATATATTATTACATACACAAAAAAAGATCAGGAATCGATTTCCACAACCAAAAATCAAATCAAAAATACATAACTAAAATAAAAATGCGATAGGCCTACTGAAAAATTATCGAAACAAAATTGAAACCATGATCGAAAAATGGTTTATAAAATATAAAATTCTTCAAATAATCTTTTTGTATCTGTTAAGCGTTGTAATTTTAAAGATTATATATGGTGATTCAAATCGTGTGTAAAACAATTTAAGGGGATCAAGATCAACTCGGGTTCGAATTTGAACGCAAACTGCGATAGGCCTAGGGGCGGAAGTTTGCCCCAAACTAGAAAATAGTCCAAGAATGTTTTAATAAAGAAAGTTAATATGGTTATAATTAAAATATATTATTACATACACAAAAAAAGACCAGGAGTCGATTTCCACAACCAAAAATCAAAAATACATAACTAAAATAAAAAGGCGTTAGCCATACTGAAAGATGATCGAAACAAAATTGAAACCATGATCGAAAAATGGTTTATAGAATAAAAAATTCATCAAATAAGTTTTTTGTATCTGTTAAGCGTTGTAATTTTAAAAATTATATAGAGTGATTCAAATCTTTATTTTTTTTCCTTTTTTACCTCGGCTTATGCGCGGGTCAAGGCGTTTTTCAACTTTTTGGGCTCAAAAACAGGGGGTCGGCCTATGCGTGGGTCGGCTTATACGCGAGTATATACGGTGACATTTTGAACATTGTTGGTAGGCAGGTGATTGGTCTGTAGTTGCTTGCAAATGGTCTTTTATTTGCATCTTTCATGATGAGGTATGTTTTTCCTTTGGTCATCCATGAAGGTGTTCACTTGTTTGTAGCACTTCATTGAACTGCACTGAAATTCGCTTGTGTAATGACGTTAAATGTTTGAGCCAGAATCCATGGATATTTCGTCTGGGCCTGGGGCAGCCCAATTTTTGACTTTCTGAACTTGTGCCTTAACCAAGTCTTCTGTTATTACTAATTCATCCATTTCTTTGGCCTTTACATGTTTTTTCATATCTTTGATCCTTCCTGCCCTCTGATTATGTTCCTGGGGGATTTGCCAAATGTTTTTCCAGTAATCTAGGACTTCATCTATATCTGGAATTTGGCTTGGGCTAGATTTGTTCACTTGGAGTGACTTGTAAAATATGTGTTGATTAACGGAAAATTGCTGATTTTGTTTGAACTGGTTGATTCTTCCCATGTATCTCTCAATTTTCCTTGCTGTTGCTATGACCCTTTGTTTCAGCTCTTCCATGACCAGAACAATTTTTCTGTTCGATTAAAAGTTTTATGTGGATCAGTGGTTTCCTGTTATCTTTAACGTCTGATGTTATATGGAAATATAGTACAGGGTCAATTATAATTAAAGTTACGATTTCAAAAATCGAAAACTACTCGTCAGAATGACCTGATATTTTAGCAGAACCATCGTGAGGCAATGGAATTTTGTTTGGCGAAGGAAAAAAAACAGTTCCAAAATCTGCCGATAGATGGCGCTGGCAGGGTAATGTCAGGGGAAAAACCAAAAACGGATTCGTGAAACATAGGAATGTTTTTAGCCAAAAGGAAACGATAGAGTTCAGGGGTTTACGAAAAATTTATTAGCAAAAAAACAAGAATACGTGTTTACAGCGACAACAGTGATAATGCCAAAAAAACAGAGCTTCATGGAACAAACATCTTACTGATGATTAAGGCAGAGTCATGATGAAGCATTCAAGCAAAGAGATGGTGCTCTGCATTTTTATGGCAGTTATGTCTGCGGTGCACATGTCACGTATTAGTAATTTGCATATCTCCAGACAATGTGAATCCTGCCAGCGCCATCTATCGGCAGATTTTGGAACTATTTTTTCCCTTCGCAAAACAAAATTCCATTGCCTCACGATTGTTCTGCTAAAATATCAGGTCATTCTGACGAGTAGTTTTCAAATTATCGATTTTTAAAATCGTAACTTTAATTATAGTCACCCTGTAATTCAAGTTATATATCTGAGATTTAATATACGAATTATTAATTTCACAAAAATAGTTTTTAAATCTGTTAAAATTTTGATTTCCTGATCAAAAAAAAAACCCATCAGAAACAACCTTTTTTTAAAAATTTTTACATTCTTCCGGGAAGGTGACATCAAAACCACATGTCCAATACATGTGGATCTCGGCCATATCAACGTTGCCTTAACTACCTCATGCTTTTCCGTGAACACGCCTACAAATTTGCGTCACTTCTGTCTTACAACTTGTTTGAAAGTTGATTCATTTGAGCTGATATGTGTAGCGTAATTGTGTTACGGTTCGACTTTTAAACTGACTTTGCGCGTAAGTTTGTCTGCGTAAACTAACTTTGTTGCGCTGCCATACTGAGGTGCACAACTGTGATACGGCCGTAAGGATTTTGTCACCGACTTAACACCAAAAAACCAGTCGGGATTGGTTATGTAAACAGACACAGCATGGGATACAGCTGTTGATTCCAGACGTTCATTTTCAGATTTTATTTGGTCTTCACATGGTATTTTCCTTGGGTGCAATTCCTATACAGAGTGCATTATGAAAGTAATGTGCATAATTTTATTGTGACGCGACTATCCATCGCAGCACGCTCAGACTGGTCGAATAATGTGGTGGGGGGTCTGCCCTTCCAAACGTGCCCGGTCTCAGTTTGCTCCAAGCAGTAGGAGCGGTAGGACGTGTCTTTGCACAGAGTCTGTTTTTTGATTGTGTCACAGCACGCTGGAGCGTTCGCTGGAACAGCGGTACGCAATCAAGTTTTGGGTGCGGCTTGGGAAGAATGCAACAGAAACTGACATGAAAGAAGTCTTCAAGCTCCACCACGACAATGTCCCCAGCCACACGGCCTTCGTCGTCACCAACATTCTGACCCGGAGCAAGACCCCCGTTGTGCCCCAGCCTCCTTACAGCCCTGACTTGGTTCCGTGTGACTTTTTTTTGTTCCCTCGACTGAAGAGAGAGGTGAAGAGAAAGCACTGGGAGTCAGTGGAGAACATCCAAGCTCGTGTTACAAGGTTCCTGAAAAACATTCCAGGCGAGGAATTCCAGGGTGCCTTCCAGGCGTGGCAGAATCGTCTCCGCAAGTGTATTGATGAAGGAGGAGACTATTTTGAAGAATTTTAACCATTTTTACCAAGCGGATCAATAAACCTATTTTTCCCAGAAAATGCGCATTACTTTCATAATGCACCCTGTATTCAGCGTTGTATAGCTAAGTCAGCTATGGAAGCTGAGTACGTTGCTTTGGATTTACGAGTTAGTGAGATCATGTGGATCACAATCATTTTAAATGAATGTGACGGTTTTGATTTTCAATTTTGGAAACAATTGGTTAAATGTGATAACGAACCAGCTAACTCTTTTGCTAAGAATGTAATAGTTAACAATAAGACCAAGCATATCGACATACGATACCATGCAGTACGAGCTTTATACCAAAGAGGTTTATTTGATTTAGTGTATGTTAAAAGTCAATGTAATACAGCCATCTTTATTTACTAAGCCTTTGTTAGCATTAAAATTAGAAGGGTTTACGAACAATATATTTATTATAATGCCAAATTAAAGGGGGAGACGCTTAATTATTGTTAATTTGGATGTATATATTGTTATTATTGTTGTTGTATTTTGTACGGGAAAAAAAGAGAAAAAAGGGAAAAAAATAGATATAATAATATTTATTTGTAAATGATTATTCTATTTTTTAAAAAGAAGTGCTCTTTTACCACAACAAAAGAGCCCTTCTTTATACTTAATTACGATTATCCACATACCTCTTTATTCTTGGTTTCAATTGTGGACATTTGCCCGAGTTTTACTTTCTCGGACAATTGCCCCAGTTATACTTTTTTGTATAATTTTGATTTACTAGAATTATCATTCTATTTTTTATTTAAAGTTTTTTTTAACTGTTTGCAGACAGTGATTGTTGAGATTATACCGTTTAAATAAATGTTAATTAAAAAATCTCCACGTCATAGTCACTGTCTGCTGCAGTTATCCCTTGCAAATAATTTTCTGTGACCACGAGGATGTTGAATCGCACTATTGTTAGTGTTTTCTCTGTAATTTTTTTTTTAGACAGACTACTTCCAGCTTCTGGCTTGACCAGTCCTTCTTCCTTCTGGTCCTCCATGCCTTTACTAGCGTAGCCATGGCATTCAGGCTTCATCTCATTCCATAGGCCTTCAGTTGATTCTTCAAACATGGGAATCGACCATGCTTTATTCGCTACTGTTTTTTTTCTTCATGACATTGGATAACTGGCGAAAGAATCCAATGCCTAGTAAATAGCTTCTACCCTGCCGCTCGATGTTTAGTTTCTTACTATTGACTCAGAAAGGTGAAATTCTCACTTTCTCGCGGCAAGCATGATATTTTTATCATGCAGCATTCTTTACGGGTTTACTCGTAAGGTAATAATGAAATTTTCTTTGATTCTATTTCAACAATAACGCATATAAGGGACGCCTTGCTGCCCATTTTTTTTTCCATTAATAACTGATTATTATTTCGCAGTCTTCTTTTAGGCATAATGGAAATTTGAAATTTCTTTCTTATTCTTTATAAGGTATTAGTCTGTCTCAATGTATCTTTAAATATTTAAACTCAATTTGCACAATGTGACGATTCATGTTTCTCACCACAGTCTTTTGCAGTATTAGGGTATATTCAAATATTCCTTTATTTATTTCGAGAAATATTTTTTTTTTGTAATTGAGATCACAATGCTAATTCCTCAATTAAACCGTATTGTATAGAATATTCTTTTATACAGATTTTTTTTTGTACTTCATAATAAATATCTTATTTTTAAACCAAAAATATGAGTCCCCCTTTTTTTTTTTAACGAGCCACATCTATTCTTATGTTTGGGGTTCTTTTAAGTAATACCCCTTAAATTCTGTTATATTTTTTGCTTTCACCTTTAACATATTGATAGCAGAGCGTGGTTTATTAATTTAAAAAAAAAAAAGGTACTATTAATTTTTTTGGAGGAATCGTATTTTGAAGAGGGTCGTTCCCTACCTAGACCAACGAGTGCCAATTATATTCAATGGACGTACCAAGTTTTAACCTTTCTCGAAACCAAAGGACTAGCCAAATACGTCCAAGAAAAGATCTCTCTCCCTGCAGAAGCATCAGCCAGCTCATCCATGCGCCTTGACTGGGCATGAGTACGGCCTTACCTCCTGAATATGATGAGTGATGATATAGTCGTCATGCTTCAATGCTTCATCCCTTTACATTGTGGGAAGCAATTAAGCGTCGATATGGAAGGCCGGATTCAGTGGCACAGGCTGAAATAATGCGGCGTCTCTCAGCCTTGCGTTTCTTAGACGCTGATGATCTGAATGCCTGTGTAGCAACAGCGCTACAAATCCATGCTCAGGCTGGAGCTGTGTCCCCAAGTGATCATAAGCGAATACATATTGCAGACCCTAAAAAAACTATTGCTGCCATCGGTACTTGTGCGGCTAGTGTGTTTTTAGATTCAGGAGCAGTTTTAAAACTCCATGACGCGCTTTACGCCCCAAACGCGCACCTTTAAACTTGTCTCCGTGAGACAATTATCAAAACTGGGTTACAGTCCTCTCTTCGGCCCAACCGGTTACTGCATTGCTTCACCCAAGGGCACGACCATCGCTGTGCAGGAAGGCGTGGAGGACTTCTCGTTCCTTCCCGTGGTCTCAAATATGCATTCAGTTTCCCGAACGGACCCCCCCCCCCCATTACCTTCAATGGCTGTCACTTATAGTGACATTCACAATGCATTGGGCCATCCGTCATCAAAAAAACTCACTGCAGCAGTGAAACACCATAGCATGCGCGGTCTTGAAGTTTAGCCCCCATTAATTGATGACCAACCATGTGTTGCATGCCTTCAGGCATGATTGTGCAACGCCCTTCACCACATTGTACAAGGTCAACGGTCACCATGTCCTTTACAGCTACTTCACGTGGATACAGTGGGACCAATGCCTACCACTTCTATCCATGGAAACAAATTCCTGTTAGTAACCTTCAATGATTTCTCACAAAAAACTTTCGTTTGTGCTACACCGACAAAAAGTGAAGTGCCAAAAGCGTTAATGGACTTGATACTAAAACTACAGGACAAAATCTGGCGTACATACGTTCCGATAATGGAACAGAATTCACCAATGCGGAGCTAGGTGAGTTCTGTATGAAGCAAGGTATATCTGAACAATTCACCGTTCCTGAGAACCCCCAGTCAAATGGTGTTGCTGAGAGAACCGTTCGCTCCATTTGCAATGGAATTTGAGTTCTCCTTACATCGTCAAAATTTCCGCACCAATTCTGGGACCATGCTGCGACTACAGCAGCATTTAATCTAAATTCTTTACCCAGGCGAGGTCAGACTACCGTATTTATTCTACTATAACGCGAATTTTTTTGGCCTAAAAAAGCATCTAAATTTGCTGGGTCGCGTTATACTAGAGGATAAAAATCAGCCATCCGACGACTGCGGCCGATCGTCGATAATAACAACATCGTTAACAACATCGATGATAACTTCTCCCAAACATTGATACTTCTAAATAGGCCTACTTCCAAACTGCCTCGAACCAAAGCCTACAAGAAAATATTATGTAGTGAAAATATTAAACTGAATAAAGATTACTTGTCTTTTTATTAAGAAAAATGATGTACTGTTGTGTTTTTTTGTCGATGTGCGAATGAGAAAGCTTTCCATATCAATGTAGGGCTATAAACTTCCAAACTGCCTCGAAGTTGAGGCAGTTGCTTTTGTCGAAGTCGCTTTCTGTGCTGATGACATTCAGACGAATTTGCCGTGTATTATACATTAATTACATTGCATATAATGTCCAGTTCATTATACAATATATTAATTCACTTTTTATTCGTATTACTCGTCGCCAACATCTAACAACATCGATAATAACTTCTCCCAAACATCGCAACTTCTAATTAGGCCTACTTCAAAACTTCCTCGAACCAAAGCCTACAAGAAAGCTTATGTAGTGAAAAGACCTGTTCGAAGACACAGATGAATCAGATTTTGAAGGTTTTTGAATATTAAATATCCAGACTATTTAAAAATAAAGATTTTTTTTCTGTATAAGTTTGTACATTTTATTTCTCGCGAGGAGTCAAAAATGGGGGTCGCGTTATACAAGAGGATAGGATTTTTGCCGATTTTTTGGGCCAAAAAAGTGGAGTCGCGTTATACAAGAAGTCGCGTTATAGTAGAATAAATACAGTAAGTCCCCTGAGATATGGTCCAAAAAGAAACCGGCCATCAAATATCGAGCTCCTTTTGGTTGCCTGGTATAATATTATATACCCAAGTCTCACCGATCAAAGTTTGACGCTCGCGCCAAAAGTGGTGTTTTTATGGGATACTCCGCTTCATCTCCTGGGTACCTTATTTATGCACTCGATGAGAGCAAGTTTTTACGAGCATGCACCGCTCGTTTCTTTCCTAAGGTATTTTCAGAGTTCACAAGAAAATCAGATCCATCATCTGTTCCTCTGGTATTTCCAATTCACATGGAACCTCCAATTTTTGAAGCACCACAGCCTGATGAACCACAGCTCATTCAGAGCATATCGCCAATCTCACCCACTCTAACATTAGACGAGACGAGCATGCAGGTCCTATCTGATACTGAGGGCACGCTAGTGGTCACACCTCCATCAGAAACCACATCGATGGAAGATGCTCCAGTTTTTTCGTCTAAATCACCAGTGAACCAGCCACCTGTTGAAGTCCCACAACCGGTAGTACGACGTTCACAAAGGTTAAAAGAGAAGGCGAAAAAACAACGTGCCGCCTTATGTCATCCAGACTTTACTGACTCCGATTTACTAATCACTCCGCCAATGGCACCCAAGTCTTATGAACAAGCACTCGCCTCTCCCCAACATCATCAATGGGAAGAGGCCATGCAAGATGAATTGAATTCACTCATACTTCATCATGTCTGGGATTTAGAGCTTCCACCACCAAATGTAAAAATTTTAAAAAGCAAATGGATCTACCACATCAAATATAATCCTGATGGTTCGGTGTCCAGATTCAATGCAAGGTTGGTGGCTATCGGCTCGTCACAAGTCTACGGGAGCCAGTATGAGTTAACATTCTCACCTGTTATCAGAATGGAATCCCTTCGCTTATTATTTGCCATAGCTGCAAATACAGGGATGTCACTGTGCCAGTATGACGTCAAATGTGCATATTTTCACGCACCAATAGACCACACTATATATCTATAGCCACCCAAGGGATTATCAACGCTAGTTAATCACGTCTGCAAATGGCATAAATCACTTTACAGTCTCAAACAAAGTGGAAGATGCTGGTACATAAAATTGTGCCAGCTTCTTACCCGATTAAAATTCATTCCATCAAGAGCAGACGATTGTTTTTTTTTATTACTACGCTAATGCTGGGTGCACCATTCTCTTAACAGTCTACATGGATGACATCGTGGCAGCAACAACAAACGTCTCCATACTAACCTCCAAAACATACTGTGTGCGCACACGAAAATGAAAGGAAATATAAAAGGCATAAATGTTTCTTTGTTTATTGTAACTTAAATAATTTTTTTACTCAAACTTTTGCTGCAGCCGCAACCCCCTCCCCTCCCCCGTGTATAACCCTGCTTCATCTTATTCCATAGGCCTTTTTTTTCTTCATGACATTGGATAACTGGCAAAAGAATCCAATGCCCTGTAAATTGCTTCTACCAAGCTGCTCGATGTTTAGTTTCTTACTACTGACTCAGAAAGGTGAAATTCTCACTTTCTCGCAGCAACCATGATTCTTTATGCCATGCAGCATTCTTTACGGGTTTACTCATAAGGTAATAATGAAACTTTCTTTGATTCTATTTCAACAATAACGCATATAAGGGATGCCTTGCTGGCCATTTTTTTTTTTCAGTTTTTTCCATTAATAACTGATTATTATTTCGTAGTCTTCTTTTAGGCATAATGGAAATTTGAAATTTCTTTCTTATTGTTTATAAGGAATTAGTCTGTCTCAATGTCTCTTTCAATATTTAAACACAATTTGCACAATGTAGCAATTAATGTTTCTCACCACAGTCTTTTGCTGTATTAGCGTATATTCAAATATTCCTTTATTTATTTCGAGAAATATCTTTTTTTTGTAATTGAGATCACAATGCTAATTCCTCAATTAAACCGTATTGTATAGAATATTCTTTTGTACAGATTTTTTTTTGTACTTCTGTGACATATGAATATGTCCCTGCGGATATAAACCCGTTTATATCCGCGTGGATATATTACTTTATGTAAATTTGTTTCAAAATTAAGGGAAAACGGGTAGAGATGGAAGGAAATCCAAAATAAAGGGGGGAATAAGGAATA
>JAHWFO010038280.1:122954-160044 GCA_023313115.1 Rhysida immarginata | reverse complement strand
TATAATATTTTTCATTTCACCTCAGTTCTTTTTCTTTTCACTCATACATACAGTAACTTATTGAAAACTTATTGTATGTATGTGACATGCTGAGAGTTGTCAGTTTTCTCTTCAAATGAAAAACAAAACAAAAATGACTGCTTTTCTAGTAACCTCATAAATATAACCTTGCTTGATAGACAGTGTAAACACCTTTGTTTGTTTTCTTTTCTTCTTCATAACTAAATTATTTTTGCACTCATTTATATTTCACATAATTGTCTGAAACTTTATTTCCAAGCATCGTACACGGAATAAAATAGATTAAAGTCGTCTACTGTGCAAAAACGTTGATCTAAATGCGTATCACCATTTGTAAATCGTAAAGCAAAATAATTTATGTAAAAACAGTTAGGAGAGCATCGTAAATGCTCTCCAATGGGATCGACTCCATTACACCACAAGTGTAATCCTTTATGACAATATTGGCAAACTGTAATATCACTATATCCAGTGTTAACAAATCCAGAACGAGATAAATGATGGATATCGATGAAACCGTGCAGCCAATTGAGGTACGTGCTTAATCTTTGCATATATTCCTCGATAAACCTTAAATGTCTTGGCAACCAAAACGAGACCGTTGTT
The DNA here is from genome assembly GCA_023313115.1 of Rhysida immarginata. Taxonomy (NCBI): domain Eukaryota; kingdom Metazoa; phylum Arthropoda; class Chilopoda; order Scolopendromorpha; family Scolopendridae; genus Rhysida; species Rhysida immarginata. The sequence goes on along the minus strand of JAHWFO010038280.1, from coordinate 159,417 downwards.
GCATTGATCATCTCGTAACATAGTTGAATTTGATCAATAAAGATTAATGTGCCACGCTTTATAATCTTTTCGTTTTTATCTCCATAAAAAAATACAAAGTCAGAAAAAAGATTTTTTTTTTAAATAATGACACTTTTGCAACTGGTTATTAATTAATTGTTGTGATGATAAAAATTCATTTAAATTATGAAAAAATTCACTGGGGAAAAAATAAATAAATAAATATATAAAAATAAAAATAAAATAAAAAAAACAGATATAGTGCCATCCAGTGACAGAAAACGTACTCAAAAACGACATCTAATAGTTGCAATGATAAAGAGTTGCTAATTAAATATTCAAGCCAAAATTGATTGATAATTTATCAATATATCATCGATAATCACATTATTGATCGATTTCTCAGCAACACCTATCATATTTAAAATCGATATGACTTTGAGCTGTCAATACATCAGCTGTCAATAAAATCAATCATCATGATGCAAATTCGATAAATATGCATGAAATCTCATTGAAATTCGCAATAGCTCATTAATATTCATGATGATTAGTTTTATTGACAGCTGATGTATTGACAGCTCATCGATTTTGAAGTTGATGAGTGCTGCACTGGCAATATCATACTACTCTGGCATCATCATTTGTTGCAGTCCTCAGAAGACCTTCTCGAGGTAGCTGCTGAACAGATCCTGTGGTTTTGAATCTGTTGATGATGTGCTGGACTGTTCTGTAGTGAGGATGGCATCAAGTCGGAAATCGCTCTACATACAGTCGTTTTGCATCAGCAATACTCTCATTACTTGCACCTAAGCAGAAGACCATGGCGACCATCTCATGCAGTGGATATTGCATCATCGGTTACAGGTAAATGTGCGTCAGTTCTTATGTAAAATAAAATCAGAAACACGCAACAAATGTTGCCACCCTCATTGGCGAATGCTGAAGCACAGCTCGAACAGAAACGAACAAAACATAAGTAACGTTCTTAGTCAGACTTTGATGAAAAACAATAAATTAAAACGTAAAAAGTCCGTTCTGTTACAGGTACATGGGTTGAGACACCAATGCGATGCAGGTACGTAAAACAAAAACACTGGAATTGGACTTCAATGACTTTAACGAAACTGTAATGAAACTAATAGTAAGTGGCAGCAACACTAAGGTCATATGAAGAGCAACGAAAAGGTCTGATGGCACAATTTTTGGATACCGTGAAGAAACTACATGCAAATTAACTTTGAATAACTTACAGTTTCGCGAGACAAACAGTGCCACACGTATATGAGGGGGGGGGGGGCACAACAACGAGTTGCATATCAATCTTCATCCTCATGTATCTCACACAATTTTCCTATGAATCAGTTCAAATAAACATAGATTTAAGACTAATTTTGGGGTGCTCTACAAGTTCGTAACTGGAAATTTTCTTCCGTCTCTGATAAGGAAAAAGTTATGGTTTGAATGACCTTGAATGTCACTTTTGAGGTCGGAAATGGAAAGCCCACGATCCATTTGTTATAAGACGTTTTTGTTCTATCTAATGCATCGCCACTGGACTGTGATATACATGATAGTGCTAGACTTTTCGGACACCCTGTATAATCCAACTTTGTTTATTTACATATAAATTGATTAATGGCCACTTAAATATTTTATTGCAGCGCGGGCGGCGGACTGTGAGTTATCACAAAGATTGCCATTCTTACAATACTAGATCTGCGAATTTAATTCGACTGCCCTTTATAAAAAAATAATTACCAAAGCAGTTGCGTAACGCTTTTAAAAATGTTATTGTAGTGGCTAAGAATGTACAAGTTTTGGGTGTCGGCATGTTATTGTACAGTAGCAGAGTTGAGGGTCCTGTCCTTTGGGTGTCACCATGTTATTGTATAAAATTTTCTATGTTAGAATATATTTCATATTCTAAAAGCACTAACTCTATAAATATTGGGATTTATTATTATACAACTCATGCTGGAATTAAATGATTGTCCCGACTATCTGGCAACGTTCGTACTCTCCCTTTCAATACCAAGTTTAAAACGAAAATAAAATTATTGCTTTTCAGTAATTATTTTTTTACTAACAAATACTAAATATATATCTTTTAAACTTTCTTTTATCTTTTTTTCTATTTTCTCTTCTTTTATACTTAGCCTACTGGGGTGCGAACACGTCAGCCCTTTGGTCATTCAGGCCCCAGATAGGTATTCTTTTCATTGTAATAAAATAAATAAATAAATAAGTAAATAAATAAATTAAAAATTAAAGAATTTAAAAATATGAGCCAGTATTTAGAAAGTTTGTTTTAAGGACATTGGATAAGGAAGACTGAACAAAAGAAAAAGATACTTAACATACTTTATCAAATCTCTGCAAGCTTGGATAAACATCTTTATGGAGAAGGTTCAATTTCTCTTGTATTTTATGCATTTTATGTAGAGAATGGCCTTTAAAAGAATCATTGATAATCACATGCTTTGTCTTATTTGAGAATCTGAAACATTAAAATAATATTTTCTTTGAAATTATGGACTTAGTATGAGTGGAGCATGTAATTTAACGAAGTCTGTAAATCATCATACTTATTTTGATATTTTTTTACCTTTCAATCCATGCCTTATATTTTGGATGGGACATGACATGTGAAGATGTGAAATGAACAACAACATCAACAAAACTGTCATCATTGATGTTGTGAATAGATTGATGCCGGGAAAATTTGGAATTTTCAAGTAAGGAATCCAAATATGTTTCATCAGGGCATTCAATGACTGATAAATAAAACGTAAAGGTCTTATAAGACATTTCCAACATACCTGCACAGAACCATAAATATAGCAGATAAATCTTACTGATATTAAAACTTGTGAACATAGCTTTGAATGCTTGTAATCAGGTTTATCTAGATCGGAACAGTATAATAATTTATTTTTTAAAATCATTTTGAGATCAAATACAATGAAAATAATTTTTTGTTGTGAACGGAGCAAATAAAGTGTGCTAAAACCATAAGTACAGGTCGATTTAACCTAACTTTATTCCTGAAATTTAAAAAAGAAATTACTTTTCCAAGTTTTTAATAGTTAATTGAACCACCATGCTTTGGATGAGGGACTGAAGAGTGATAATGGGTAGATTAAACTAGCATTCTTCCATGGCAATTTGAAGCTCAGATACACTTTCATATTGCTTCCCATTGGCATATACCTGGCATGGACGTACCCATCAAAGATTTTCCTTTGGGTTTAAGTCAGGTGATAATTCTAGCCATGTTAAAACATGTAATGCTATGATCTTGAAGAAATTTCTTGGTTTTGCAAGCTGTGTGTGAAGGTGAATGGTCTTGCTGAAATAAGCCATATTCATCCACAAGAATATTCCAGAATGGTAGTACATACATTTCTAAGATGTACAGGTATGCATTGGCATTCATTCGTACTGTTGTTATTCCTAATGATGTCAGGCCGTTAAAAGACATTCCTTCCCACACGATGATTCCTCCGCCACCAGAATATCTTTTTAACAGAACACGTTCTTCTTTCCAGAAATCATGAAAATAATAATGAAAACCGACTGGTATATTCAAGTTAAAGTGTTTTTCATCAGTAAAATCATATTCATCCACTGATCACCCCATCCAACGTTCTCCCTTGCCCAGTTGTATCGTGTCCGTTTGTGGATCAAATTCAATCGTGGAATTGGTTTCATTTTTTTCTCCCTGTTTAAGATGCCGAGGTTTTCTTAATTAGTCTTCTAACAATGTTCTGAAAACTTGCACTGCCCTCCATGATTCTTCAAACTAGCATACTTCTCTCCAAGTTTTAAGAAACTGGCCACAACTGTATTTGAGCTGCAATTTGCAAAGTAAGTTTGCCTTGTACCATACAAAGCGTGTTTATTGCCTTTTATATGATAGATATATACAACTGATCAAAGGTGCCAGCTGTATCGAATTCTATGTCAAGATCACTTAAGCTAAATACTACTTATATCCAGTAATGAGCAACTCAAAGGCCCAATTTAAATCCCACTTACTTCCAAAGTAAAGATCTCCCTTCTTTAAGATCTAATTATACCTTCCCTTTATTGCGTTGTGTTCTTATTTGATCGTATAGTGGTTCGTTTTTCTTTCTTTCTCTAATTTCCCGTTGTTGGAACTCTTTTCCCTTCTCACCCCAATAATTATGAAATCCACCCTCCCCTGATCACTAATTAAGACAGAGGAAATCCAGCAATGTCGTATATAAAATTAATGATTTTATTGGACATTGAAATTGGATAATCGAACAAAATGATTAAATTGGGTTAGTGAGATTAATCTGCGAAATAAGAATTATACTAAACATTAACATTTTGCAATGCAAACTGAATTCACATTATCTATTCGTAATAATGTTCTCTCATGAGTAAACTTTTCTTGTACATTAACTTTCAATGTTGGGTTACTGAATCCAATAAATTTACTTTCTTACTAATTAAAGTTCCCTATATTAATTTTGTAAGAGAATGTCGACAGTTCGTGAAACACACACGTTGGGGCCCAAAACACAAAATGTAACGATACTTAACTTGTTGATAATCAGCACGTGCAGCTTGCAGCTTTCCGCACATGGAGCAGGCGCTACGGGGTTCCCCTGTAGAATTCTCCGACGACAGCCCAGCTCGTCGTCGGTGAATCTCGGCAAAGTTCAGGAACGATTTCTGACAACTCGAATACGTAAACTCACGGCCTGCCACGCAGAGTATACGCTGGTAGGGTCATATATACCGGGCATCCCCTGATGTTAAGACAGCCATAGTCTTCTCTGTATTCTATTGCTGTAGTCGCTCGGTGTTCCCGCTGTTTTACGTAGGCCTACTCGCATGCCACGTTCAGCTCCGTAGGACTAACTCGTTCTTCCAGATGCGTTCTCGCTTTGTTCATTAGGCTTTAGTGTTAGGCCCAATGGACACTCCTTGCACATGGTCGTATCTACATTTGCTTTGAGATACCATCACGTTGGATGTAACACATTCTCGTAGTTACAGTTCACTCGCTGCGGATCTTTACACATTGGCTCGATTCGTTGACACTACTCCACATCGAATGTAATTACGGCTCCTCTTGAGAGGAGACCATGAGAGAAAACTTTGTTTGTGGTTCATGAGAGCAAAAACTAAAAGTTGAGAGAGAGAGCATACGCATGTGCTCACCTTTTTAAACTTTGCCTTGGATTCTGGCGCCCTATACGTCACCGGGGAAGGAAGGTCACTGATTGGTTCACTGTTTCACCCGCTCTTCCAGCTCCTGCTGTTTCCCCCCTTTTCACACTTCCTTTTCCCGCGTGATGCACCGACCTCAGAATCCAACAAAAGATCATCTGAATAATTGATGACTTTGCCCAATTTCCTCTAAAATACGAAATCGTTAACATTTGTGAATAATTAAGATCTCCCCATTAAAAAAATAAAAGCAACTACTTTCCTCCCCCCCCCCTCCCATGATTAACAATCAATCATAACTACTTACATGAATACAAACACAGATATATTCTTAAGATACAACCCCTCCAAGAAAGTATGGAATACATACACAGTGGATGACACAATAATATAACACTTTCGTGACTAAGCAATTTATTGTATCAGAGGTAACACTGAGGTGAATTTTAGGCAAATGTGGCAGTGTTTTATCATATGCAGTTGCCAAAAGTTATGAAAAAATCACACGTAGGAAATGTAACAGCATCTGCCTGACACCCCTGCAGTCAATTAAATATGGAATATGCGATTGGTCGCCAAATAAATTTGGAGTAAGTAGAAACTATGCATCTAAACCGTAATGGAATCGACTTTGGTTAAGCTCCACTTTGTATAAATGGGTGAGACCATAGCTTATTGTGCTTCATATTCAATTTGTGCTCGTATTTGTGCAATAACTGCACATCTGATCATGGCACCTGTAAAAGAGCTTTCAGACGACATAAAAATGAAAGTAGTCAAACTCTTAGTGGATGGTAAGAAGCAATCTGAAGTGGCGGAATTATTGAAATTAAACCAAAGATCGATTTCCAAAATTTAGAAAAAATATAGGACAACGGGAAATGTAAAGAATGTTCAACGATCTGGAGCCCCAAGGAAAACATCTGCCAGGGATGACAGACGCTTGAGAGCCATCGTTAATGGCAACAGAAGATTTACTGCTGCACAAATAAACAAAGAATGGCAGCGAGGCGGCATACATGTATCCAATGAAACTGTAAGAAAACGATTAAAAGACATGGGATATAGCTTTTGCAAGGCTAAGTGCAAACCCTTCATGACAAAGACGCATAAGAAACAACGTTTGAGTTGGGCAAAAGAGCATCAAGCTTGGACTCAAGATGACTGGTCAAGGATCTGCATTTGTGGAGGTGATGGTGCTGGAACTTTTGTATGAAGACTACCTTCTGAAAGTTCAACGAACAGTGCCTGCATTCTACTCGGAAATTTCCTACCTTAATCATGATATGGGGCTGTATTTCGGCTCGTGGACCAGAACAGATATGTATTTTAAACACTACTGTTAATGCAGATGTATATTGCGAGATAATTGAAGGCTTTCTGTCCCAACTATTGAATAGCAATTCCCTGAGGATGACAATGTTACATTCCAGGACGATAACGCGTCGTGTCACAGAGCCAAAAAAGTGGTAGAGTTTTTGAAAACTCAACGGATTAAGCAACTGCCATGGCCTCCCAATAGCCCTGATATCAATCCTATTGAAAACTGTTGGTGGAGACTGAAGCAACTGGTACACAACGAACACCCAACAACAAAACAAGAACTGAAGACCGCTCTACGAACATGTTGGGCAAACATCGACACCGGGTACTGCCGACAATTAATAGAATCCATGCCCAGCAGGATCAGAGCGGTAATTAAAGCAAGAGGAGGTCCCACACAATACTAAGTAGGTTTGAAAACTCCATATTCCAAACTTGTTTGGCGACCTATCTCATATTCCATAATTCTTTGATTGCAGGGGTTTCAAGAAGATGCTGATGTATTTCCTAAGCATCATATTTCATAACGTCTAGCGATTGAATTTCAAATATCAGGACCACATTAACATATAGTTCATCTTAGTGTAACAATTGGAGAGAATAAATTGCTTAGTCACAAAAGTGTTATATTATTTTGTCATCCACTGTGTATGTATTCCATACTTTCTTGGAGGGGTTGTATATCTGTTGTAACGATCATATCGTTACAGCCTAATTCAGAGGATTTTGACCTGAACTTTTTCATATTCAGATATACCTTTCCTTTTGGCATTTTGTTACAGAAAAGTAACCTACAGTAGAACTTTAGTAGTATGGACTTCTGCAGACTGTTAAAAGAAAAAGTCTATCTATCCGAGGTCTATGTTATCCAAAAATGGTGAATGTATAAAAAAACAAACAGTAGTACAAAACTCAGCTGACTACAAAGGAATATGTAATATGAATAAAATGCAAAAAAATTACAGTATAATGATTTTAAATGATAATTTGAAAATTTAATGCTTGAAAACAGAAAATTTGAATGAGAAAAAAACATACATGTTGGTTGGTTTATTAGAATTTTTGGTTTCGACTACTAAGATCATTTTGCGCCTTTAAACACAAGTTATATATGTACACAGCCCGGAACAAACACAAACATCCATGCCTCGGTGGATTCGAGAACTAGAAAGCCTACGCCCTAGCCCTCTCAGCCATCTGGCCGGCCAAAAATGCACATGTACAGTACTCACTGTTACTGTATAGATGTTATGGTTGTGATTGGTAGAAGTCAGTCACTTCATTTGTTTTTGTTTACTTTCTTTGATAAACTTTTCTATTGCCATGAGATGCTCTTGCGCATTATCGCTTGATGGATATGTGTACAGAAAATAACTCAATGTCTCAATCGCTGCCGTGCATCGCCAATTGATAAAATTTCTACAACATCTTGTGTTTCGTCGTCTTCTTCATCACTCTTTTTGGAGTCTGCATCATTTCTAGAGCTGCTTGATGCCAGAATTTATTCAACAATGTCTCTGTCACTGGGTGCTTCACAGGTCACAACAGCATTATCAATAGCAGCACAATCGTTGAAAGTTATGCCATCTGCTGGAAACAGTAGTATAAGTGGAATGTTCTCTTCGTCAAGACATCCGATGTCACTCTGGTCTTAACATAGCTGGTAACAGTCCGTTGTGTCACATCTTTTCACGCAGATTGCAACATTTGCATTGCATCCTGAAGGTTAATGGCACATGCCTTATTTGTCTCAATGCAGTTGAAAACACATTTTGTTACAAGCTATCGGTATTTGACCTTGAGATCTTTTATTATTGCTAAGTCACATGGTTGCAGCTTAGATGCTCCATTAGGAGGTAGAAAGGTCCAACATTACAGCATCCAGATTGACAAGCTTTGGACGTGCTGGGCAATTGTCAACAATCAGCAGCACTTTACAATGTGGAGCTTAACATTTTTTATCTAGCTTGCAAAGCCAGTTTATGAACATAACAGAAGTCATCCATGCTTTTTGCTGAACGTGTAATTCACAGGCAATGTTTTTACATTCTTAAAACAGCGTGATCATTCGAATTTGCTAATCCCCAACAATGGCAACTTTTCTGACCCATCCATGTTTACACAAACCATTGCAATAATTCGCTCTTTGGTTTGCTTACCACCGTGACAACTGTCAACTTTTAAAACACATGGTTTTGTCAGAAAGCATTCTATAAAAAATGTTTGTCTCATCTGCATTAAAGATATCACATAATGCGTACAATGACAACAGGGCAGATAAGTGTGTTTCATTCCACGAGTCGCAAACATCACTACAAACAGCCGCTGACTCTTCACAAACATTACGAACAAAAGTTTGGCAAATTCTTGTGCTTTTTCACGAAGAAGCAGTCCACTAAGGGGAACACTTTGGAAACGTGCAGTTATGAACCACTTCAATAGTGCCTCTTCTACGTCATAAAATGCAGCCATTCGCAAATGTTTGCAGTTGCTATTAACATGTCCTTCAAAAGCTTGCTGTGTTTTATCTCGGTTTTTCCATATTGTATTCATAGTTTGTTTTGGAGGACTTAATTCTGCTGCAAGTGCTGCCTGCTTTTTACCCGACTCGACTGTCCTTTATAATTGATATCTTTGATTCCAGATCTAACGAGTATTTGTGTTTACTCATTTTGTAATCCAGGCACTATAATGTACAACTGACTGAACCAAGCACTTAATCGCTGGCAATTAGCAGCATGTGCGAGACTTGAGCTGACCAAAGGTTAATTCAGTTTTCTTACAGAGGGGAAAATATTTTTGGAGGCACAAAAAAAAAAAGCCACTGCTTGAGTTTACGCCAAATTTCCATGCATATCTACCATGCTCTCCATGCTCAACCATAAGTCCGCTTTAACCAGGGTGATTTAAGCTCAGTGGACTGAAGTATTTTGGTCCTTATTAACCGACAGTCTGTTTTAAACAAGTCCGTATTATCCGTCAGCTGTACTATAGAAAACATACGCCATTTGGCCAGGCCAAAAAAACTGGTCTGTTTTAACTGAGTGTCCTTATTATCCAGGTCCATACTAACGAAGTTCTACTGTATTTGAATATTAACAGCTTATTAATTTGTGGCCACAGTATGCTTGCATAGAATTGAATGTTATCTGGTATATGTGACCAAAAAAATTTCTTTTCTAAAAAAAATGAACTATATTTACAGTTTTGTGCATTCTTCCATAAATGATGTAGGTAGGGTAAGGAAGAGGAATTTTTTTTTTAATATATAAATTAGTATTAAAGTATTCAAGTCATATATGACTAAGCTATCTCTTAACTTAAAAAAGATATTTCTGTACAACATCAAGTCTCCAAATTATAAAATACAATTTATTTTGGTGGTTGTATTTATGGTTTTGTGCAGGAGTGCATATTAAGAACAATGAGCTATGGAAATTAAATCCATTTTAAGTAGTACTCACCAATGAAGACTAAACCTGGGACAGACTGGTTTATCACATCTTTTGGCTCCACCTTTTTATTCCAGAAAAAAATAATAACATTTTCAATGATGTATAAAATTACATATCTTGACAAATGAAGGGTAACAAGAAAGTCAGCCATATAACAACTTACAAATATGCTGGAAAAAGCATATAAAAAAAATTTGATCTTTAATACCAAGAATGATGTGACAAAACCTGCATAAAGATATGTATTTGCTTAAGAGATAAATAGATTTATTATTCATTTATATATAACCCTGAAAATAAGCATGACTTGTGCACCATATACAGGAATCTTCTAAAACAGAGTGAAATGTATACAGTGTAATGCTTCACAAGATCCAGGGATGAAACATCGTTAGTTGAACCCAAACAAAACATTTGCCATTTAGCGTTTCCCAATTTAAGTCACTTAGACAACAGCAAATAAATTATGAAGTAGGATTTTCTGAAAATAAAGACCAGTATTTTATTCAATTTACTTCTTCTGAATTCATTAAATTGACTACAAATAACGGTGAGCGTGCAACTTCAGTTTAAACTTTACACACAAACAAATACGGCCGACACTATCAAACTCGAAATTGAAGTGGTTTATTTATATAATCTGGTTTTTAATTATTCATCTGGATGACAGCCATATAGCAAACTCTATTTCTTTTGATCTAATTCCAGACAAATAGTCTAACTTCTCATTATTTTGTTACAATGCCTCCCAAAGACGATAAAAATCTTTTATCAAAATGGAAGCTCTCAACCTGGCAAGCCATAATGGGCTATCCCTCCAAGGCTTTGCTTGACAAGTCCATTGGTGCGACAGTAGAAAGAAGAATCATCTCTTATTTCTCTAGTACTTCATCACTGGACAAATTAGTGGACCTGATTTTGCAAAAAATTCTGATAGATTGGAATCCACTGTAAAAGACTTATCTAAATGCATTTCCCAGTCTGAGTCTCGGTTGGAAGCAATTGACGCCCGACTAGCAAAAACTGACTCCCGACTAGCAAAAACTGACTCCTTACTCAAATGTGTCTGTCACGTCTTTACTGGTGAGGGGGGCCCCCCCGCCCCCAAGAGCGATCGAATAACGTTCTTAAAGGCTATGGTGTTTACCTATAGGATCAGGCTGGCTTCGATCAGCGTGACATGGGGCTCCCATTCAACAGGACGGGATCGAACTACAAGATAGCAGCTTAGCATCTATGGGAGGAACGAATCACACAATCACTCTGCTCGGGCATTCATCACAAGGACTGGCAACAATAACATAAAATGTAAGGATAACACAAGACAGATAACAACCGTCGTGTGACACACCAAGCGGACTTGTTGATTGCCGACACGAGATTCTCTCCGTCGCACTAAGCTAAAGGGAATACCGCTGGGGCGGTTGGCGATTTCGTCCCGAACGACGGAGGGCAGCTGGGTCCCCTCCTCGGCCGGCCTCGACGGCGAATGGCGCCATCGCATAGGAGAGCGGGCTGATCGTCACTTTTGGAATCTGGCTGGTGGGGCCCAGGCGGTCCGTCAGAAGCGTTTTGGTCTGGAGGAGGAACATCCTCGGCTTGGTTCTAAGTTGGCGGTGAGGCTGACAGTCCGTCATCTGAAACTGGCGATTCCTCAACAGGTGAGTGTGCCGCTGCTTGGGAAGAACTCACATTAATGAGGAGAGCAACGTTTCTCCGCTTCACCATGGCATAGCGCACTTGAAAGCTCCAAGTCATGTGGCTTGAACTGGTCGATATGCCATTTCGAACACTTTTCTTCCACCACCACTTAAAAATGCAGGTCTCCCAGGCGACGGATAACAATGCCCGGCACCCAATTCTTCTGCGAAAGCCTTCCCACCTGTACGAATAATGCTTGACCTTCTCGCAGAGATCTGAATTTGGGCATAAATGTGGCTTGCTGCTTCTCTTGCACTCGTTGGCTGACATCTTGCGGATGCAGCATATCCAGGCGAGTATATAGTTCCCGTCTGAGGAAGAGTTTGGTAGGGGACTCCTCCGTTGTGGCGTGTGGCGCTCTCCAGTAGCATTCCAAGAATGTATTTAAATTGTGATGCAAATTTGTTGGGGTGGTTGCCATGGCTTTCAGAGCATTTTTTATAATTTGCACATAAAATTTTGCCTGTCCATTCGTGGAAGGGTGGTAGGGCAAAGTACATTTATGGAATCTAATCCCTCTCTCTCGAAGGTATGAGGTGAATTCGTCGGCGACTAACTGGGGGGCCATTATCCTTGACAACTGTGGTTAGTACCCCATAACTGGCAAACAGTTCGTCGAGGATAGCTATTGTGGCCACCACAGTTGTTGACTTCACTTTGATTTCCACCCACTTGTTGTAGGCATCCACTATTATGAGCAGCATCTTGCCCGCTATTGGTCCGGCATAGTCGAGATGAACCCTCTCCCAGGGCCCTTTGGGGTACTCCCAATGATGACCACGAACTGGAGGTGTAGCACTGGAGAACATTGCGCAGTTTATACACGATTTGGTTGTGTGCTCGATGTCGGCGTCTATGCCGGGCCAGTACACAAACGAACGGGCTAGGCCTTTCACCTTGCCCATTCCTAGATGGCCAGTGTGGAGATCATCCAGGACTGGTTGCCATAGTGTTTGTGGAATCACTACCCGATGGCTGTACATTAGGCAACCAGCGCTGGTTGTGTAGCGGTCTTCTGGGGATTATTAACCAGAACACGCTAACTCGTTGCCCCGTCCAAGCTCTTGGACGATTCTGCCCATTCTTGGATTGTTCCTAGTTGATTTAGCGATCTCCTCCGGTCTAAAAGGCAGTTGTCTCATCTGGTGGATGGTGAATAATTCAAAGCCATCTTCCTCTTCTACCCTGTTAATGGAGGTCACTCTCGAACAATAGTCTGCATTAGTGCGCTCCTTCGTAGATTTGTACATGATGAAATAATTAAAATTGGTCAGGTAATCCGTGTAATTGGGGGGGGGGGGGGGTTCTAGAAATTTTGACGTCGACTACAAAGGTCATTTTGCGCCTTTTACACAAGTTATAACAGTACGCAGCCCGGGACAAACACAAACATCCATGCCCAAGGTGGGATTCGAACCCGCGGCCAGGCGGACTCGAGAACTAGAAACCTACGCCCTAGCCCTCTCGGCCACCTGGCCAGCCCGTGTAATTGGCCATGCGGCCAATACACAGGGTAAGAAGTGACTTATGGGGGTGAAAAATTTGAGTCAAGGGCTTATGGTTGGTTATCAACTTAAATTTCCTTGCATATAAATAATTGAAAAAATTTTTAATTGCCTATACGATGGCTAGGGTTTCCTTGTCGATCTGCGGGTACTTCTGTTTTGTATCAGTGAGGGTTCAGCTTGCATATGCGATTGGTCTTTCTAGACCGTTGGCCAGACGATGGCTTAACACAGCTCCCAGTCAATAGCTGCTGGCATCACTTGCAAGAAGTAATGATAGAGAGGGGTCATACTGGGTGAGAACTGAGGTCATATGAATGCGGTCTTTATCTCCTCATATGCATTTTGGGCCTCCTAAGCCCATTTAGATTGGTCTAGCGGTTGCATCTCACACAGTGGTTTCACTTTGTGAGAAAGGTTTGGGATGAAAGCGTTGTAGTAGGTCGCTGTCCCTAAGAACAATTGAAGTTCTACGGACATTGCCGGTTTCGTGGCCTTCTGGATGGCTTCTATGTGGTCATCGAATTTATGGAGACCTAATTTGTCGATAACATGTCTAAATAAGTTAGTATGGTGATGGCAAATACGTTTTTTTTTTATTTAGGTGAAACACATACGCTCGCAGCCGCTGTAAAGTCTGCCGCAAGGCTCCAATAAGTGAATTGAAAGTAGAAGTGAACACAATGATGTCGTCGAAGAAGTTGATCACATTATGGGCATCGCGAAAAACTTCTTCCATCCGATGTTGCCATAATGCATGGATGTTAGCTGACCGTAGACTGACCTGGTTGGTCTAACCAGTCCATGGGTCGGTTTGTTGTATGGCAGGTGAGTGTACACTTCCGTAATGTCGAGATGGGCGAACCAAGCTGCTCATCTCATCTTATTAAAAATGTCCTCTATTTTGGGAATGGGATGTTCATCAATCATGTGTTTATTCACAATGGGCTTGTAGTTTCCAGTGATGGGCACAGCTCCATTCTTTTTAACAACATGCATTGCCGATGCCCATTCCGAGAAATCGACTTTTTCGTAAAAACCAGCTTGGATCTTTTGGTCTATGGCTTTGGCATATTCCTCCCGAACGCCAGAAGGACATCTCTAGCTTTGGCAAAAACAGGGGTTGCATCCGGGACCAGATGCACTTTCACCGGGGAAGGGGGGGGGGGGGCTTCAGTTTGCCCACAGTCGCTTGGAATTGGTGTGCATATTCTGTTATTAGTCCATTCAATTGTGATTGCTGCTCCACTGTGAGTACTTTTTGGCATTTAGTTTCCCATATGGCTTGTATTGGCGAGAACAATTGTTCAAATTGGATCTATTTGACAAATTTTGCAATCCAATCGCATCCCGTTAATACAGTGGAGCTACCTTCGACCACAAAGGTCCGTCTGCTGGCTGGGGTCTCCCACGCTAACTTGGATATGCGGCTTGATTTTTTGAATCCTGGTGACTTCGATGATTCCGCACAGCGCTCCAGTGTCCACTTCCGTCTGCAGTGTCTTCCCATTTATCTTAACATCAACCATTCGACAAGTGTACGAGGATTTGTGGTCCGCTTCCCCATGCAGTTTATTAAGAGTTTGAACCCGATCGATCGGCACTTCATTGGGGGAAGTGCGGCGTACATTCTTCGTTTTGACCGACAACAATTGGCTAGGTGCCCGGTCATTTGATATGAATAGCAGGTGGCTGTTTTGTAGCGGCATGTGTCGGCCCAATGCTGGCCTCCACACCTGTCACAAGGTTTCTTGGGCACCAACTTATTCCCGGTGAATGAGCTACAATTCACAGCCGACCTGGGACACTCATTACTCCTGGCATCGCGTCGCGCCGTGGATTTTTTCTGATGGGTTCTTCCCCGATGCGCTGACTTCATTGGTAGGGTCTCGTAGCCCAATTTATTCGTTTCCTCACTTATTGGGAGACTGGGGACGCTGACAGCCTTCGCGATGGCCCAGATGGCTTCGAGATTTTGGGCAATCTCGAACGCTTTCTTGAACTGGTCTGGCTGCTTGGCAACAATTTCATCCCGTTCTTCTGGCGATATTGCTCGATCACCATTCTATCAAGGAAAGCTCCATATTCACAATAGGATGCGCTTTTCTGCAGACAGAACGCATATTGCGCTACGGACTCATCTAGGTTCTACACTACAGCACGGAATTTTACGCTCTCAATGTATTTGTTCTTGGGTCTGTCGAAATGACCGATCACTGTTGACTTTAATTCGCTGTACGGGATGGATCAGGCTCCCTGGGGCTTACGAGGATCTTCAGAACTCCATTCAACTCGGCCCCTGTATGGACCCGTGCGTACGCGGTGTAATTCTCGTCCAGGATGTTTGACAGTTGGAGGGCTCACTTGAAATGCTTGAAATACTCACTACTGACGTCTCTTCATCCACACAGTAGGCTGGCATCATGAATGAGGGAGGTCTTGTAGAGTGGAGCTCCTCTGCTCTCTCTGCACCAGGAGCTGCAGGAGCCGGCGCCAGCTGCGCTACTGCTGTGTCAGTGGCTATGTGGAGGGCAGTGGCGCTCATTTTGGAGTGCTCCTGCATAAGCTCCGGCGAGACGGCCATGTTCAGGTTCTTGATGACTTTTTGTCTACTGGAATATCCTTTTAGGTATAAAGTCACTTTCTATTCTATTAATACGTGAATACTGTCACTTGGGATTTGGTTATTCCATCTCAGGTTGATGTTGAGCGTTCTTTTTTTTCAGATCCCACTTCTGACGCCAGAAAATGCCACATCTTTACTGGGGAGGGTGGAGGAGTGATCGAATAACTTTCTTAAATGCTATGGTGTTTACCTGTCGGATCAGGCTGGCTTCGATCGGCGTGACGTGGGGCTCCCATTCAACAGGATGGGATCGAACTACAAGATGGCAGCATATCATCTATGAGAGAAACGATTCGCATGATCACTCTGCTTGGGCGATCATCACAAGGACTGGCAACAATAACATAAAACATCAGGACAACACAAGACAGATAACAATCGTCGTGCGACACAACAATTGGACTTGTTGATTGCTGACTCAACAGTGTCATACTCCCTTCTAATGCTGTTGACGCCAATGTTATTTCAAAGCAATCTGATCAGCTAAGTTCCTGTCTCGACGACTTACAAGGGGAGGACCAGGTCTGTTTAGCTTGGATTTAACTGAAATTTAAATATGTTGTTACGCCCCCCTCCCACTATTCTATGGTATAGCAAATCATGCTAATGGGCATTAGTTTGTAAGATATAATTATTTAAAGTTACAGGTATTGGACATTGAAACTGAAACACCTTCGCAAATAGCACTGGATACCCCCAGGGCTGAATAGAACCTTCTGCTAGGTAATTAATCGTATGCATATCAATGAATTACGTGTCAGAGTTCTTGGTAGTCACTCCAGTAGAAAAGTTCGATAGTAAGCTTCAAATTGTCTGTGCAGAGCGCTATAATGGGAGACATATCAGACTTCAAAAGAGGGCAGATTGTTGGGGCGCGTCTAGCAGGTGCATCTGTGTCCAAAACTGCCACACTTTGTGATGTCTCACGTGCTATAGTATCCAGGGTGATGTGTGCATATGAACAGGAAGAACGAACCACGTCCAGGAGGAGCAACTGCAGGAGAAAACGGAAGTTGTCGGAAAGAGACGTCAGGACATTGACCAGGATTGTTGCACGAAAGCGGAAAACCACCGCAGCAGAAATCACCGCAGAAATGAATACACACCTCCAGGAACCTGTGTGCACGAAGACAATCCTTCGTTACCTGCATAAATCCAACATCCATGGCAGGGTTGCTATACCGAAGCCTTTCATCAGTAGTACAAATGCCTCCTTGCGGGTTCAGTGGTACCGGACGCATAAAACCTGGACGTTGGATGACCTCAAACACGTCATATTCTCGGATGAGTCCAGCTACACTGTCTTCCAAACAACAGGGAGGGTATTCGTCTGGAGGAGCCCCTCTGATGCCTACAACCCAGACTGCTTGGCAGCCACAGTCAAACACGGAGGTGGATCAGTAATGGGTGGATCAGTAATGGTTTGGGGTGCAAACTGTGCAGGACCTCTACCGATCCTTCCCAAGACGTGTTGCTGCTGTGCTGGCTGCCCACGGTGCCCCAACACCTTATTAAATAAAGATTTTGGATTTCCACCAGGTGTTTCAGTTTCAATGTACAATACCTGTAGTTATGTAGGCTATTGATGTATATTTACAAATTCAGAGTAAAACATTCAGATAGTCAAGCTGATCATGTGGGTTAGTCGATAGATTTCAATGCTGAAGATTCCGGATTCAAATCCACTCCTTTCCCACTTTTGTTTAATTTAATTTTTTTAAACATGTTTTTATATAAAAAACCATTTTTTTTATAATTTTTTGGCGCATTATATTTCATTTGAGGAAGGTAACAAATTATTTATTTTTAATAAGTTATTATTATTATATTATTATACAGGGCAGATACAAAAATGAACCCCCCCCCCATTTTATTTTCGTAACTGAAGCAGATATGTCAATTTTCATGAATCCAATGAACAGAAGTTGTGGGTGGTCTATCCCATGGTGCACTTTTCACCATCCCAAATATGCAAATTAGGATACATTCAAACCTATCTTAAAAACCGTAACATGTGATCTCAACAATCACATGTTGAATTTATTAGTTACCTCCCTAAGCACTTCACAAAGGCATTTGAATGTTCAACATGCAAAACAAGAAATTACCAAAAATTACCACATAATACCATTCACTTTCATGAGGAAAAGCAAAAAAAAAAGCACGTGTCAGCATACACAAGGCAGAGCAATTCCAGGATGGCAAGCTACACTGTTCCTGAAATTGCGATTGTTGGTGATCCGTTCATCAGATTTTGGTAATTTTTTTTTGTTTTCTTTCGGAAATCCATACTAAAACAAGTCTTCAATTGGAATTTTCCGTGTATCTGTTATGTTTTTAAGACTTGATTTGTATGTGTCCTAATTTACATATTTGAGATGATGAAAAGTGCACCATGGGAAAGGCCACCCACAACTTCCTATTCATTGGATTCATCAAAATTGACATACCAGCTTCGGTTACGAAAATAAATGGGGGGGGGGGGGGGCTCATTTTTGTAATGATATAGTGTGGTGACTGGCTTATGATTAGGTCGTGAAATGATCAGACTTACTCAAGGTCTTAAGGTAGGATAGCAAAGATTTAATGATCTCGCAAAAACACAATATATACCATACTAATAAATATTACATACAGTCTAATAAGGCTCATTTCGATAATGTAAAAGTTAAATAGTACCATAGATTACAAAAGGCTCACTAACAATAGAGGGAGGTTGCAAATACATAGGCTCAACACTTAACTTTACAAAAGAACAAAGTCCATTTATCAGTGAAAAATCTTTCTATAATAACTAGAAATTCTCCCCATAATAATTAACATCATAATCATGTACAGAAAAAGAAATCCTAACAAGATAGATATAAATTTTTGGTATCTTAATAATATAAGAATACAATAGCAAGATAATGCAGAATATAAATATGGTTGATATCTACCTTACATACTGGGCATGACTAGGCTTGACTGATCCTCAATGTGGGAAGAGACTTGTTGACTCGAGGAAATCTGATTCCAGAATGCTTTCAAAACTTGCGCTACCCCCTTTTATATTCAGGGCCGATCCCGCAGTAAATTCAAGGGTCACCCCCTGGTAGAAAGCCCAAAAACACTCACAATACTTCTGGTATTGGAGGAGGGAACATAATGACAGCAATCAGCGAAGTCAATAATTCCCAGCATGCAATTCAACCAGACAAACATAAAGAAAAGCTTAAAGAATACAAGAAATTCAAATAAATAGATTCTAATAATTAAATTTTGTCATTTTACATATTAAGTACAATAAATCTAGCAAAAATCATACAGTTCCTTTACGGATTATTCTTGTAACACTTAGATATCAGCTTCGACGGGCGTTAGGCCTAACGGCCGCATGATGAACTTCAATAGCGATCCGCAGCTTTTGTACCGATGGTGGGAAAAAGTACATATAGTGAGATTTTCGTTGTTTAACATACTATCACAAACAAGGCTGAATTAAATACACACACTGTAATTATAATATAAAGCCAGACCTGCCAACTTTCAGAAAATAAAAAGAGTAAAATCCTTCACGTTATAGTTAGGCCTATGAGAATTTATATAAGTGTGCTGATTCATCAATTTTTCAATGAATAACCCATTATCTATAATAACTTATTACATATTTTTAACAAAATAAGGCATAAACAAATAAGTGAACATAAACATCAATTTCAGAACTAATGTTTTTAATTAGAAAAAAATATCACTTTAGAATATGAAATAACATTTAAAGGAAAAGGTTAATTATTAAAAGATCTGAGTGAAGCTGCTCAAACCAAAAATTGATCAGTTTACTGCTCCTCCTAAAACAGTAAACTAGACTTTTGAGATTTTAAAATGGTAAAATGTTCTAATGTTTTGTTTGATATTGATGCTCTAAACATGGTACGATTTTTTGGCTAGTTTCAAGAATAAAGAACTACTCTCGTCCTCATCTATTTTACCTTTAATTCTCTAATGATCCCCCTCTAGCGTTAAAACGTTGAAACTTCCGCTGACACGAAGGAAAACATTGAAATGATAAGCGATACGGAGGCCTAATATCTCGAGGACCACGCCCTTCATGATGGAAAAAATAGTCCTACTTTAAGGATTTAATTTCCGTAATAACGTGTTCCATCGCCTACTCATGCAGCAGAGAAGTTCAACATTTCTCCAACTAGGAAATTATGAAAAAACGTAAAATCCTTTATATAAAGCGTAAAAACGTAAAATGGTATTAAAAGCGTAAATTTTACGTGTAAAACGTAAAAGTTGGCAAGTCTGTAAAGCACAATCCCTCATAGAGGATAGACCTTGTAATTACACAAGGGATCACACAAAAAAAAATATAACTGAACTGACTTTGCCACATAACTTTCCCTCAGAGAAAAACACCCCTTTTTTGTGTCCTTCACTGTGCAATCGTCTGTAGTCTACTCTGGGTCCTCTTCTTAGAGAGTAGTGGGGTTCCTCATCAGTTCACTCATGGTTGGCTTCTTGGTTGTGAAAGGCCTCTTGTTCCTCAACATCTTGCGTCTGACGGGGTCCTGGATTTCCATCAATCCGGCTCTCTGGCTCCTCGGATGCTGAATCATGTGATGGCTCCATAGGTAGATCAATCTGTTCCTCCTGTTCTTCTCTTGCTCGACCCAGGCTCTGTCCCCCTCGAGTCTGCAAAGGCAGGTCTTCCTCATCCGATTCGACTCCTCTGGATCAGCTGCTCTAGTCCTTTTTGTTTTCACAGAGGGCTGACTCTTGATCCAAGTCCCAAAGCAAGGTTTCAACCTATTTACGTGCACAACTTGCCTGTCTCTTTTCCAGATACCCTCAATTTCATAACTAACCTCAGAGATAATTTTTCTTATACGAAAAGGGCCCAGATATCTGTGTCCTAATTTGTTTTTCCTTCCCCCTTTACGTAGCATCCAAATCTTTTCTCCCAGAGCATATGATTGCAACCTTCCTCTATTCTTATTCCTTTGAGCCACTCCTCTTTTCTTATTTTCCCGGCTAAGATTTTCAGCCCTTTCCCTGGTCTTTACTAGTCTTGCCACCAGATCAGAGCAGTATTTCCGAATGGACATATTTTCATTAGACCCTTCCTCTCAGGAAAGTGGGGTTCTAGGATCAAATCCATAAAGAAAATAGGCAGGTGCCTCACCAGTGTTGCTGTTGGGGTTCGTACGTATAGCGAATAAGGCTTCCTCTAACCTTTCATCCCAATTACGTGAGTTGTCATCACACAAAGTTCTAAGTATTTCAGTAATGGATTGGTTAAGCCTTTCCACTAAACCGTTCGAGTTAGGTCTGCAGGCAGTTGAGTGGTGCAGATCAATGTGTAGGTCTTCGCATAGGACCCTCAATAAGTCAGATGTGAAGTTAGCCCCCCTATCTGAAATTAACTCCTGTGGTATTCCATACCTGCATACAATCTTTTCCAATATAGCCTTGGGTACAGTTAGGGCTGACTGATCAAGGAGTGTGCAAGCCTCAGGAAATCTAGAGAATACATCTACACATACAAAAATATACTTATTGCCATTAAGGCTCTCAGGTAAAGATCCTGTGAGATCTATCGAGACCTTCTGGAAAGGGAATGAGGCAGATAAACCTTCCTGGAACGGCGCCTTTCCTTTAGCCAACTTACATTTAGGCACACCCTGCAATTTCTGATGAAGACTTTCACATCCCTCTCCATGCTGGGCCAGAGATACCATGTACGGAAGGTATGATTTGAGAGTCCTTCCTACCCTTTGATGACCTGCTAAGCTACCCGAGTAGGCTCTATTGATTAGTTCCTGTTGCATTGATCTCCCAACACATAATTTATTGCGATTGTAGGGGCCAGTCTTCATTAACATTTTGTTCTGAACTATGAACCCTTTCCTTTTTCTTTTCCTACTTATTAGGGGTGACATACTGGGGTCATTGTGTTGTGAATTTACAATTTTTGCTATCAGTGTTTTATTGCTCATCTGAATGACAGCCTGGACTTCCTTAGCTGGCAATCTGGATAGAAGATCAGCTATTCCATTGTCCTCCCCTTTCACATGTTCTACCTCAAGGTTATATTCTTCTAGTTCTAACGACCAGCGAAGTAATCTTTGATTAGAGTGTTTCAGGTTTTTAATGAACGCCAGGGGTTTGTGGTCGCTCTGTACGATCACAGGGAAACCCAGGATGATATGACGAAATTGTCTAAGACCCATGAGGATGGCCAGAGCCTCCTTCTCGATCGTACTATAATTTAGTTGGGCCTTATCTAGTTTAAAGCTGTAAAACGCTATGGGCCTGAGGCATCCATCTCTGAATTGATGGAGTGCTGCGCTGGTCGCTCCAACTGAAGCGTCGGTAAATAGGATGAATTCCTTCTCATAATCTGGAGGAATTAGCACTGGCTGACTGCTAAGGACTCTTTTTATTTCCCCGAATGCCTCCTGACATTCCTCGGACCATTTAAGGATCACACCTTCTTAACATTAGCTGGAGGGGGAATCCTTTCAATATGCTGAACATTGCCAGGATCAGGCCTTATTCCTTCTGCTGAGATGATGTGTCCAAGATACTTAACATTAGGTACACAAAAAGCGCATTTAGATAGTTTCATTATCAAATTCTTTTATTTGAACACATTCAATACCCATTCCAATAATGCCACATGTTCCTCAAATGTTTCAGAGTAGACGAGAATATCATCCTGGAACACATATACCCCCATTCCTAGGTACCCTCTGAGAATATTAGACATAAACTCTTGGAAAGCAGAGGCGGAATTTTTTCCACCCTGGGGCAGTCTAGTCAATTGAAACTTTCCCCAGGATGTCTGAAATGCATAGCACTCACGTAAATGTTCAGCAAGGGGAATCTGGAAGTATCCAGAGTTAAGGTCCAATACTGGGAAATAAATTTTTCCATTAAGGCTTGGAAAAATTTCATGTGGCTTGGGCATGGGAAAATCCAGCCCTTGCGTTAATGCTATTGACTTTCCGTAAGTCAAGCATCATACGTATGTCACCATTGTCCTTTTGCACTATGAATACAGGAGAGTTCCATCTGGATTTGCTGGTCTCGGTAATACCCGCCTCTCGGTACTGATCAAGACGTTTCCTAAATGCAGTTAAGTATTTATGAGGTACGGGGTTAAGGCTGCGTACGAGTGTTAAATTGAGTCGAATAAGGGTGCAGACGAATTCATTTGAAAACCACAAATTCTGCTTCAAATGAAACAAATATAATTTTAAATGGATTCGGAAAAAGTTCAAAAACACTTGAATTGAAATCAAATCCATTCGATTAATTCGATTCAAGGAGGCTGATCACTCCTGTAAGCTTGAAATTCGAATTGATTTTAACCGATAAAAGCTCGAATTGGTTTTATCCGAACGATACCATTTGAAACCTTCGAATGCATCCAAAAATAAGCTTATAACTACTTACAAATAATAGCTCATATTGGTGTTTATGGCGGACTAATCCATTAGAAATCTTCGGGGACATTGTAAATGCAGTTTCAATTAGTTAAAATACCTAATTGAAATTCAAATATTTCAGAACCACTCGTACGCGTACGACTGCAGCGTTAACTTTAACGTTAGAACAATAGTGCTAGAAATGGAACCTAATTCATCATTTAGGTCTTTCATATGGAAACATTTCAACAAATATGTTGAGAAAAGTGAAGAAAACTAAAGTATGTTCAAAAGAAATATGTTCAAATGGTTTCGAAAGGAAGATTCCAAGGCCAGTCGAATAGTTTTCGAATAAGGTATTCAAAAGCTGTTGAATACAAATTAATTGAATGAATCACACAATTTGTTACAGCAGCCAAATTTCAATGCTAGTTCAAATGAATTCAATAAAGACTCGAATGACTCGAGAAAAAGATCAATTCATTTCGAATTGTTTTAATGTAGATTTGATAGCATGTTCGAATGGTTCAAATCAAAGTTTTCTTGAAATTATTCGACTCGCACGCAGCCTTATATGGGGTATTGCCTGACGAAGATAGGATCCTTCTTATCAATCTCAAAACTGACAACAGCATCCTTAACACCATTAAGTATCTCAACCTCTTCCCCAAAGCAATTATCATAGGCACCAATAAGATCATTAAGCATGCACTTCTGGTCCTCAGTTAATATGCTTTCTTGTTGAGAATAAGTCTGTATACTATTACACTCAATTATTACACTTTTGATCAAGTCAGTACCCAGAATGGCTTGGTATTCTCTCCCTTTCAAATCCATACAGACGAACTTTCTGTACCCAGAAATTCCTTCCTCGGAATGAATATTAGCCCATATCGCATGATCTACCTTCTGAATTTGACCTCCAACCCCTTTAATTAGAATGGCCACATTTTCCCATGAGACTTTGTTTCCTATTTTTTCTGCCACTCCCTCATCAATTATAGAAACTTGTGACCCTGTGTCGATCAGAGCCATATGCAAAGGTCCTCAATCTTAAGTTTTACCTTGTATAACCCATCATTAGGGTTTCTTAATATGACCAGATTAACTATTTGTCTGCATCAGCCGGATCATACAGGTCTACAGGATTCAGCCCTTTTTAGTTTAAAGGTTTACTCTTACAAGAATTTGCATAATGTCCCCGCTCTCCACAGACAAAGCAGTTCCCTTTCCTTGGTCTATAAGTAGCCCTTCTTGGTCTTTCTTCTAACCTTTTTTCGAGTGACCCTAATTTCTCAACTAATTCCTGCATTAATTTTTGATTATCATCCTTATCCTTTTCCCCTAATTCTAACAATCTACCTTGCTGTATCACTAGCATTTTAAGAGCCTCTATTCGGTCACGTGCTTCTTTAGCCTCACCTACATTACAGTTCCCTGTACTTGATCTGGATTCTAGCGCCTCTGATTTAATGGCTTCCTCAACAGCCTTTTCAAAAGTATCTGGTTATTTGTGAGAGATGCTTATCATGTGTGCAGGAAGCATGTTCTCAGTAAACCGCTTCAGTAACAGAGTTCCCCTCTGAGGCTCCATACTTGGTTCATATTCAATTAGCTTATCCCATAGGTGCTCTAATCGGGCAGCAAATTCTTCTACACTCTCCCTTTTTCCCTGTTGAGCCAGAAAGAAATCTGTCATAAAATCTTTTCTATCTGTCCTTTTTCCCATAACCCTGACTAATCTTTCTTCGAGTTTGTTACAGTCATCTAACTTATACAGCTGTAGTTCATTGAACTTGCGTGCCGCTGTCCCTTTAAGCTTGCCTTTCAAGACATTGGTCTTGATCTCCTCACTCCAACCAGCTAATATGGATACGCTATCAATGGCACAAAAGAAACCCTCCAAATCAATAGAGTTGTCATCGCCGGAAAACTTGGGAATCATGTGGGTGAATCCCGAGACGGCGGAAACATTGCCTTCAGCTGCATTCACTTCCGCATTATTATTCTCCCCCATCATTTCTCGATTATCACAGTCCCTGTTCGGGTGCCAGTTGTGGTGAAGGGGTTGTGATACATAGATTCCAAAAGGCTCACTATCAATAGAGGGAGGTTGCAAATACATAGGCTCAACACTTAACTTTACAAAAGAACAAAGTCCATTTATCAGTGAAAATCTTTCTATAATAACTAGAAATTCTCCCCATAATAATTAACATCATAACCATGAATAGAAAAAGAAATCCTAACAAGATTGCTATATATTTTTGGTATCTTAATAATATAAGAATACAATAGCAAGATAATGCAAAATATAAATATGGTTGATATCTACCTTACATACTGGGCATGAATGGGCTTGACTCATCCTGAATGTGGGAAGAGACTTGTTGACTCGAAGAAATCTGATTCCAGAATGCTTTCAAAACTCGCGCTACCCCCTTTTATATTCAGGGCCGATCCCGCAGTAAATTCAAGGGTCGCCCCCTGGTAGCAAGTCCAAAAACACTCACAATACTTCCGGTATTGGAGGAGAGAACATAATGACAGCAATCGGCGAAGTCAATATTTCCCAGCATGCAATTCAACCAGACAAACTTGGCATAACAAAGAAAAGCTTAAAGAATACAAGAAATTCAAATAAATAGATTCTAATAATTAAGTTTTGTCATTTTACATATTAAGTACAATAAATCTAACAAGAATCATACAGTTCCTTTACGGATTATTCTTTTAACACTTAGATATCAGCTTCGACGGGCGTTAGACCTAACGGCTGCATGATGAACTTCGATAGCGATCCGGAGCTTTTGTACCGATGGTGGGAAAAAGTACATATAATGAGATTTTCATTGCTTAACATACTATCACAAACAAGGCTGAATTAAATACACACACTGTAAATATAATATAAAGCACAATCCTTCATAGAGGGTAGACCTTGTAATTACACAAGGGATCACAAAAAAATATATAACTAAACTGACTTTTTCACAATATAATATGCAAAAAAATTATAAAAATATGTTTTTAATAATTAAAGTTAATTTCATATATAATTTGTTCAAAAACATCTTTAAAAATTTTTTAATTAAATGATATTGGGAAAGAATCAGGATTCGAACCCGGAATCTTCAGCATTGGAATCCATCGACTAACCCACATGACCAATTGTCCGAACGTTGACTACTTGAAAGTTACACACTGAGACTAGGAGAGTTATAAATTCGGAATACTTTAGGGTTACTGTATCCCTCCCTCATAAAAAGGGGTACACGACGCTTGCTTGAGTTGACTGCATCTATGATTAGCATAACTCTGTCAGACTAAGGGTGATAACTGATATACCTGAGCTATTTTGGTCAAACAATAGCGGGACACTTATGTGTGCCATGCTTTGGAGTAATGATTACGATGAGATTATGTAAACGATTTTGTTTACTTTATTGTTCGTTATGACGAGCTTTCACGTTATAGAGATTCAGTTAAATGTATTGATTATTTTCTTTTTAGGGGCCCCAATTTTATTGTAAATCATTAAGTGTCTCATAATTAGAATTTGGTTTCCTGTATGTTTTATAAGCAACTGACTAGTTAATAAAATTATTGTTGATCTGAAGCACACTGTGTGTACGTTTTTTTTTTTTTTACTTCTAACGAGTCCACCCTCCCTTGCTGCCATGTACGAAGGTTTGGGTTTGTCCCAAGGACCAATTAAGGTCACGCCCCCGCACGTGGGTGGCACAGTTTGATTCGATTTATAAAAAAACAAAATTTAAGCCTAAGATATTCAAACTGGCTATAATGCAGTGATAGGAAATGTCAACAAATTGTTTGAGTCTGAACAAACAATTTTATTAGTAATATATATAAAATAAATAATGTTACTTAAATTGTATAGATTGGACGTCCAAATGAGAAAAAAAGACTCGAATTGCTTTCTTTATTTTTTGTTATGGAAGTTATGAAGAATATAAAGACTAACATCCTGTAAGGAGTAGCCACGGGAATATAAGTATTTAGCGACTGTAATTTGTTTACCCTGTATTTTGTAGTGATGAGAGTAATCGATACTTAAGATACTGAAAGAAATAAAAAATGTCGACTATTTTGTTGCAAGTATCGATAATTGCCGATTAGTCGTTTATAAGACTTTAGTTTTGCTCTATTGCCTTTCGATTTCCCCTGCTACTTACAAGGGAATCCCCCGAACATGTAGGTCACAGATTTTCACCAAATTGAAATATGTTACTCATCTCAAGCTACTACAGATGCTTGCAAAATAAAAGAGTGCAAAAGTTTGTTTCTTTCAAAATAAACCAGAAAAACGAAAAGATTTGAGCATTCATAGTCATACAAGGACTCCATTGTTAAAGCGGATAGGCTATGTGGGATTCTCTTGTTAGTGCTACCACTGCTGCCGCATGTTGTGCATTTTTTTCATTTGGCAATGACAGGTCAGCTGATCAGCAAGCGAGCTCAATATGGCTGGTCAGATTTGCTGAACTTCAATGGCGATTTCCTCGTTCAGCTCAGGCAAAGTGTACACGTTTCCAGAGTAACTTTTGACTGTATATTGTGCAGTCGATTGTCTAGTAGGTGAATGCAGTTTAAAAAAAAAATAATCGTGTAAACAATGTTTATAATAAAGTAATTGATACCAGTAGTCGATACCTTTGATACTTTCAAAATACTGTAATAATCGAAAGTAATCAATTAATGAAACAGCTTGGTATAGTAGAACCTCCGTAGAGCGAACGTCGATATAGCGAAATTCTCTCAATAACGAAATTTTTCTGTGGTCCCGGCAAAAATCCTATTGATTTAATGCTTTTTCAATCTCCATATAGCGAAATCTTTATAGCGTAATTATCCCTATAACGTAAGGATTTTCCGGTCCAGACAATAAATTTTAAAGTATACAGGGATCTATCTAGGGTCAATTTGATACCGTTTAAGTGTACCTTCACAAAATTATTTTAAGTGGAAACGGTATCCTCACAAGATTTTAACGGTGTTTATCAATGTATTACCTTCAGAAACGGGACTTTATCAGCCTAAATAACATCAATTCAAATAATTAAAAGTATTTTTTTTAAATTAAGCTCTGTGTTTTATATTTTTTATTAAAAATTTTCATAAAAATGGGTATGGATTTTGAAATTGTAGATAGACCCCTGGTATATTTTAGCTCTTTATTACGAAATTTGGTTCCCTCACTAAGCATGACCGGACAACCAATGAACGAAATCATCGCAAACAAAGTTAAAAACGAGTTCTTACGTCACAAGCTCTGTCCAGTCGGCTGCGGCTAAGGCATTAGGCTTATTTTATCGGCAAAATTACGAAGAGATCTCGAGAACAAACGTTATTGCACCAAACTACCCATGATGCACTGCATAGGAATAATGGCAGCCTGTTGAGGAGCTTAAATGTGCAAGCATGTTAAAAATTTATTCTCTATGAGAATCGGCACGAGAACTACTATAAAAGCTTTCAAAACTCGGGAAGATTTTTTATATTAAAAACTTTAATATTTGTTCAAATTGATGAATTTATTTTATTGAAAGTTTAAGCCCATAAACATTTTTGTGAAATATAATTTTACCGAGGCCGACGAAAAAACACTCGTCAGCCTTATGGATACGTTCTATCAGTATTTTTCCGTAAAATACGTATTACAATATTATTTTCGAGCCGTTCTGCTTTCAAATTTTAATTATTTCAGGAAAAATAATCGCGATCCAAACAAAATTTTCAGTAATGGCGGCCTAGATGACTTTAGATAGGCAGCGATGTCAAGTATCGAAAAAGTTTTGTTCTTAATGTTAAGAAGCATTCAAATTAACATAAAACACTAAACTTTTTATATATACATATACAAATGCCATTATCAGCAATTTATACATCAAAATTATGCAAATTTTAACACCACCTCCATGCAACGAAATATCTATATAGCGAAATGATTTTGCCGGTCCCTTGAGTTTCGCTGTACGGAGGTTCTACTGTATTGCTCATCACCAGTATTTTGTATTATATTTTTATTTTCTAGCTAGAGAATTGAAGAGAGTTGTTTGTAATGCAGAGAAAAAGTAAAAGAAATAAAAAAAAAGGCAATAAAATTTAATAAAAACACAATTGAAATTTTATTTTTGATGTGTTGTCATTCATTTTAGATTTTATCACTTTGTAAATAAGAGTTAACAGGAAAATAACCTTGGAGCCAAAGCAGCAGTGGTACCAACAAGTTTCCTTTTGTCTGTTTGCATTTTGCCCTATAGCCGAGAGGCCACTTGGCTTCTTGTGTTATCGCTATTGTGATCGCTGATCAACTGGACTAGTTTCTGTCTTCACCAAATCTTCTTCTATCTTTATTATAAGAAAATATTGTTAAACTTTTTGAAAGAGTAAATCGCAGATAGATATTTTTTTTTTTTAGTAAGCAAAGTTCTCCGTCTTCAAATCTATCTTTGTTCCCATTCTCACCTATGGTCATGAGGCTTGGGTAATGACCGAAAGAGTGCGATCGCGGGTACAAGCAGCTGAAATGAGATTTCTGAGATGTGTGGCATGTGTTACCCTACTAGATAGAGTGCACAGCAGCACAATAAGGGAGGAGTCTTTAGGTGATGAGCCGCTACTTCTCTGCATTGAGAGATCTCAGTTGCACTGGTATGGCCACGTGTTACGGATGCCGCAAACTGGTCTTCCTAGGCAGTTGTTATTTTCCAAGCCGGTGTGTAAGAGACCAAGGGATCGGCCTAGAATCAGGTGGCTAGACTACATGGAGAATCTGGGTTCGAGTCGCTTGGGTATTATCAGGGAGGACATGCGCCTGATGGCAGAAGATCGAGATCGCTGGAGATCCTCCATAGGGCTGCTGTCCCCGCAACCCTAACGGATAAGCGGGTTTGAAAAGTAAGTAAGTAAGCAAGTAAAAATAGCCGACTTCCCTGCTGTAGATAAAAACATGATGGCCTTTGATGGTTTTAAATTTATGAGTCTTTGTTCAATCTTTTTCTAACACTAAAATTAATTTTCTAACCCCTCGGAACAATAATTAACCAGTGACATACTTTTTCATTCATAAATTATTAAGAAAAAAAAAATGTGGTAAAAAGTTAATGTCGGCAATTCGCTCGGCCAGAATTCACTGTACTTGGCAATATCATTGAATGCGCTCTATCACTATTGATCAGCACCTATACCTCGTCCAACAAGAGAAAAACAGGGCGTGTTTCCGGTCTGATATCGACTACTCACTCATCCGCAATGCTTTGTGGGATCTCTCCTTCAGCGGCTACACAAGTCAATTTGTAATGGCGCCGCCGTGCAACAGCTCTTCAGCCAAACAAGGAAAATTATTCACAGCCAGGCTAGGGAGATTGTGTGGAACGTAGTTTGCTACTTAAAAGGAAAACAGTGTTTTAAAAGCTCATCTGCCTTGATAGAAGAAACTTCCAAGGCAACGCAAGTTTCTTTTTCTTGCGTTCGAACAATTGTTCAAGAAGGAAACGAAGCGTCTTCATGCGAAGCTACCACCCCCTCTCCTCACTTTTCGACTCCTGGAAAGAAAAGGCCCAGGGAATCTCGAACAACGAATTTGGATGACTTTGACCTCTCGACTGCACGAGCATGTGTATCCGAAATACACTCACAAGGTAATTATCCTACTCTGAAAAATGTGTACCAGAAATTTAGAAAAAAAACTGACTACGTCGGATCGAGAACTTCCTTCGCCACCATTATGCATGATAAATTGCATATGAAGTATGGCAAAATCAACTACCGTCAATTTTACATCGAGCGGACAGATGTTATCGCACAACGACGTCGTTTTTTAAGGCAAGTACAAATGCTACGCAGGGACCCCACACGTACTTTCATATATCTGGATGAAACGTGGGCTAATGCACACGATGGCCGTGAAAGACAGTGGCATCACGACGGGAAAAGCTGTGTTCAACCAGGGAGCTCGGAACCCTACCGCGGGCGTTTCATTCCTAGGGGTAAAGGCTCCCGGAAGCGATAAAGGGTTTGTGAACGACTGCTGTTTATTATTTCGGTCAAAAAATAAATCCGCAGATTACCATGACGAAATGAATGGGGATTGTTTTCATGAATGGTTTAGAACAAAACTGCTGCCAAATATTCCGAAAAATTCAGTAATCGTCATGGATAATGCCCCATATCACTCGGTGGAGAAGGCCAAAGCGCCGTGCAGCATTACAAGGAAATCAGATATGATAGAGTGGTTGGCCCTACAAGGAATACCTACCGAAGCAAAAATGTCAAAAGGTGAGCTGTACGATGTTATCAAACAACACAAAACAGCAAAGCGCTATGTTATAGATGAACTGGCTAGCGATGCCGGCCATTTAGTGATAAGACTACCTCCTTATCACTGTGATCTCAATCCCATTGAACTTATTTGGGCACAGGTAAAAGAATATATACGGAAGAAGAATACAACTTTCAAGATTGCTGGTGTTGAAAAACTAACGAGAACGGCAATTGATAATGTAACTCCTGAAAATTGGAGAAAAGCGATAGAACACGGTTTGCGTGTGGAAGAACGATATTGGGAAACGGTGTGTTTGATTGAAGATCAAGTGGAGCCTTTAATAATTCATGTTAATGGAGAAGACAGCAACAGTGAAGAAGAAGAAGAAGAGTGGAATGACATTAACGTTCTACCACAATCTCCTTAGCCTGAATTTAGATATAATTCAAAAAGTCTTTTTCAAGACTATACATTCAAAGGCCATTCTCATGGCCAGCAAATAAACGAAAGAGATATCGTTAACTGTAATGGAAAACGTATCATAAAACTGTATTTTATTAAAAAAATAAAAAATAAGATAGCATCTTTAATAAAACCTTATAATTCTTTAAAAAAACCCAAAAAACATGTCATTAGAATGTATAAATATTTAAAAAAAATGATGGTTAAACAGACTGCACGTTATTACCTTAAAATAAGTAAACGATATATATAAAATTGAGTTAAAAGACAATTTTATGAAGTGTACAATTATTTTAATTATAATTAAAGCAAAGCAACTGAATAATATTAAAGCTTCTGCTGTAATATTATAAAGCGCTTCTTCAATGAGACATGAGACAGAAGTGAGTAAGCGCATGAGGCCCCCTTTCTCTGATTGGCTAATCTGAAACTTCCTGTGACACACCCTGTTTTTCTCTTGTTGGACGAGGTATAGCAGTGAGTGTGTTGATAGAACCATGGCCGCTGCCGAAGAAATAAGGAGTTGCGCTCGTTCATTAAAATAAGATTACTGTAATTATTTACAGATTTAATTAATAAATTTATAAAAGTTTAATTAAATATATAAAAATAATGAAGATGGCTATGTAAATAATAAAATTACTAGCTAAATTACAATTTCTATTTTAAGAAAGGTTTGATATGAGCCACTTTTTACACAGGCTTGAACTCTCAGATATTCCATGGATTTTCTGAGAAGCGGACTATTGTCGACCACAGATAGAAGTGTCACCGCCCTAGTGAGAGAAAAAAGTAATTCCCAAGGAGGATCGCGACATGCGACGGCATAGAAATAACATTGAAAAAGCGAACCGAGAAGAAACAAATTATGCACCACTGTCAGTATTACTATTAAATACTGCGTTAGTATTATTGTTAACAAAGATTGTCAGCATTATTATTAAATATTCTGTTATCAGAGTGTCTAACAAAACGATTTGTAAATTCCCTGGCATTTCCCTGTTGTTCACATAATTTTCCCTCACCACCGGCAGCAAATAAATCTATCTTTATAAAATACTAGCAGAACCCGTGTGAAAATATTTTCGCACAAAAAGTCATATTTTATCTTTTTCGGACTGGATATTATTTTTCACAAGAGTCCTCTAGTACTATGTTTGCTTTTATCGTTCAGCGATCTCTAATCATGTGTGTACTGGTATTGAATTTCGTAAAATCCTTTCTTAGTGAGTGTCTACGTTATAAAATAAAACAACAGACTAAATTTCATATTAAAAGCTTCAGCAGTTTCAGTTCGGCAAAGATGAATCAGTCAGGACGTGTTATTTTATATACATAGATTATTGACAAAATTATTGCTCCTATTCCGCATTTTTCTGCTGATTTTGTAAAATTCCCTGGGTTTTTTTTTTTTATACAATTTTGTAAAAATAGGTGAAAACTGTTGAACTTTAATGAGGAAAATGTCTGCATAGACAACTATTGGACTGCAAAAATTGAATATATTATAAGATTCCATAATGATTCCTCTAAATGTAAATTCCATAGGCTGAAATATTTGTTGATTCAACAAACGACGCAGCTCGACGTGCTCTCCATCTTGCTTTATCCTCCTTTGCCCGCCATAATGTGATACGCGACACTAGCGCCACTCAAAACAAAGTGGCATCCGTGATCGACAATAGGAGAAAATTTTTACAGGAAAGGTGTTTTTTTTTATTCTGCGGATTATCTGGGAGGTGGACCATCCACGTGAAATCAAGTCAGGATTACAATTATCATAAAAATAATTTTTAATACACAAATTATTTGTTAATGTATTGTTGCTATTATGGCAAAAGAAAAAAAACCCAACAACTTGTGGACCAATATATTTCATTACATAAATTGCTTATTTCATACAAATGTCATGACTGATGGCACCATACAGAGTACTGAGAGTACCATCATTACTGATCGTAAACATTGATGCTGCCATATGGCAACATTATCGATAAAGGGTTAAAATGTGAAGGAATGTAACAATGGAAGGAATGTAACACACTATTAGATCACCCGATATAAATCTATAACAACAGGCTTTCCCCCCCCCCCCCCTCCTTTTCAAATGAAATAAAGAAAGTTAAATGTTAAATTTTACCATTCGTCCATCTGACAATGTAACGGTTTCTCCTTTCTTTAAATTTTCAGAATGTGACAATCTAAAAGAAACAAGAAAATTACCCATAAAAAAAATTTCCAAATACACGGAAATGCTTATAAATTTTTAAAATTTGATACTGTAATATGTAACATTTGGATCTTCAAAAACACATGCAAAATGGAAAATGAAATGCTTGCCATATCAATACTTTAACAACTGTGCCTGTGTTCTTCCTATTTATAGAAACACTTTGAACTGGAGTTTCCATAGAGGGTAGAAGATGAAAATCTTAGTTGTAAAGGATTGTGCATAGAACAGTTTTGCTGTCTAAACCTGATGAAAGGGTTTTTTCTCTTTGTTTGTTTTTTTCTTTTATTAAATAAGATTTTATTAATATTCCAACAAGACGCTTCAGCTGTAATGAATAAGTAATTTTATATTTGAGAATTTCAATTTTAGCTAAAGCTGTATTTTGATCGTGCAGCACCTGTCCATCTTTTTTCAATCTGTATACACTGTCATATCAATGAATTATGACCAGCACCCCTTCAAGGCACACGCACGGTTCGCCCCAACAATGATTACACATTGCAAAATTTGCACAACAGGCTGAGAAAGCTTAAAAGCTGGTGCAATCAAACGGCAGGTGCACGAGCCTCAAGATTGGTAAACGTCAGGATTTAACGGACATCCAAAAAGGGATGATAATAGGCTATCGCAGCAAGGTGGCACCATCTCTGAAACGACGCAATTTGTGAACTGTTCACAGTCCGCTGTAGTGAAGGTGTACAAAGAGCGGACAGCAGGGACAGAAATCGCGTCCCAACGCCATCACTGTAAAGGTATACAGATGACCGTGTGGAAAATATAGAGATTCCTCCCAGGGGCCACTTGTATGAATTTCATGGCTCCTTTTTTATCTTTTGAACAAAGAGACCTAGAGGCTTGAATTTTGTACACACATATCACGAGCCATCGACCAACAGGGTGAGTGGTGCCTACGACGACTCATAAAAGGTGACAGGAGAGCCACACACCATCAACTGACCACTAGATTCAACAGTGGTGCCAACAGACGTGTATCCGACATTACCGTTGAATGCACCCTGCTACGGATGGGCCTGAACAGTCAATGCATGCTTGCTGCACCCAATGTTGACTAGGGGTCATCGTCAACAACGCCTAGACTTTGCACGTGAGCACCGCCATTGGACCACAGAAGAGTGGGCTATGGTCGCCTTCTCTGACGAGTCAAGGTTTTTGCTTCATAAGATTGACGGGCGATGGCGAGTGCGTCGTGAACATCATGAAAAGAGACTGCAGGAGGCTATTGTGGGCCGGAAACAGGCTGGTGGGGGTAGTGTGCTTGTGTGGGGGATCTTCTTTTGGGAGCAGTTAGGTCCACTGATTCGTCTAGAGGGCAATTTGAATGCCTGTGTCTATCTGTCAATCGTATCGGACCAGGTGCACCCGAACATGCTCACGATTTCCCGCAATGTGATGGTGAGTTCCAGCAGGACAATGCACCCTGCCACAAGGCACTTCTCCTTCTGGATTGGTTCAAGGAACACTCTACTGGCTTTCGAGTGCTCCCTTGGCCTGCTAATTTGCCGGACATCAATCCAATGAAACATCTGTGGGAGCAACTTGATCGCCATGTATGGCAGCTGGACCCTCCACTTATGACTCTCGAAGCTCTGTGGACAATGCTTCAAGCGGAGTGGACTGTCATACCATCTGACATATACCGCACACTTCTTGCGTCCATGCCACGATGCCTAGCAGCAGTTATAGCGGCGAAGGGTGGCTACTGCCATTACTAAGCGGGTGGTCATAATTCAGTGATATGACAGTGTATGTACACATGACAGCTTTTTATGTTGAGATGATACAATTGGGTTTCTTATTTTGCTTTGGGCAATATTACCAAATTTTTCCCTTTGAATATTTAATTAAGCATTTCTCCTTTGTACGAGGGCAATTCTAGGTTACAGGGCGGAACTCAAGAACAGACGACTCACTCTCACTGAATGATACTCATTAGCCATGTGTCGTTTATGGCTTGTTTCCGACAATAATATAAAACAATGAAAAAAGTCACCCAATGATAAAGTAAAAGTTGAAGGACGAAACACAAATGGAACAAAGGCCTTGTGGAGAAACTCAGATGAAATGCAGAAGAAACACAGAAGAAACAAAGGTCTAGTGAAGAAATGTTATATGAACACAGGGAAGCACACAGTTACAGATGAAGAAGGTCTATGACGAAAGTTCGATGATTCATAACATGTAGATGACTAACTTGAAATATATAACGTTTTCGGGATTTTTTCCC
>JAHWFO010038280.1:87526-122554 GCA_023313115.1 Rhysida immarginata | reverse complement strand
GGGAAAAAATCCCGAAAACGTTATATATTTCAAGTTAGTCATCTACACGTTATGAATCATCGAACTTTCGTCATAGACCTTCTTCATCTGTAACTGTGTGCTTTCCTGTGTTCATATAACATTTCTTCACTAGACCTTCGTTTCTTCTGTGTTTCTTCTGCATTTCATCTGAGTTTCTCCACAAGATCTTTGTTCCATTTGTGTTTCGTCCTTCAACTTTTACTTTATCATTGGGTGACTTTTTTCATTGTTTTATATTATTTATTTTAATTTATTTATTTTCTTTTAATTAAAGGAGTTTTATTTATCTGAATTAATATATTTTATCACAACTCCTATGTTTATAAATTACGTATATCTTCGAAAAAAAAATGTAAAAATATTGCACATTCAGTTATATAAAAAATCATTAATAAAAAACAAAGAGAGATATTAAAAAAAATTTTTTTCGCATTATTTAGAAAAGATTTCTCCCTATATTTTGGCTATTTTCAAATTCGAAATTATTACATTTGTAATTTTTTAAAAAAGGTTTAAAACCAAGTATTTCAAATAGAAAATATTATTATACATTTTAATGTACAACTCCATTGCAAAAAAATAGAATAATGTTTTATTATGAACTTCCAATGTGAATTACGTGCTTATTTCACCACCAAATCACACGAAAAGCAAAACACGGCATATTCAAGCACAAAGCTAGAATATAATTGTTGAAAAAAATATTAGCTGTTTGCTAATTATTTAAACAGAATTAATTGGCTGTTGCAAAATATTAGAATAAGCTGCCCTCCATTGCAAAAAAATAGAATAGTTGATTATTCAATTTTTCAACGAATTGTATCCAAGTTAATATTGCATATATTAAAATCAGACATATAAAAGAACCTTTCCCTGAAACACAGAGTGTTTTAGTGTTCCAAAAGTTGCACTTATGGGGCGCAAAAAAGACATCACTGAAAATACTAAGGAGATCATCATAAAACAGGACTAACGCAGACCAGGATTGCAGAAATAGCTGGATGTTCTCAAGCAACTGTTTCAAGAATAGTTCGTGCTCACCAGAACAATAAGAATGTCCAAGCCCAGCGTATAAACAATCGCTCCAGATGTGGAAGAAAGCCTAAGACCACAACCCGGGATGAGAGAGCACTCCTGAGAATTGCTAGGAAACATCGATTCAAAAGTCTGCGACATCTCCACTTCATACGGAAAACCAATCATGGAGTCAGAGTATCTAAATGGACTACGTGGAAAAGACTCTGCTGCCATGGTTACTTCTCTAGAATTCCGAAAATCAAGCCTATGTTGACGAAAACTCAACGAAAAAAAATCGTCTGAGATGGTGCAAACAGCGACAATACTGGGGTGATGAAGAATGGAGCAAGATTTTGTTTAGTGATGAATCTGTGTTTTGCCTTGTGCATGGAGATCAAGGAATCAGGGTGTGGAGGAGGAAAGAAGAAGCGTTTCGACAAGATTGCCTCAAACGTTCTGTGAAGTTTGCCACGTTGGTGATGGTGTGGGATTGCATGTCCTCACATGGGGTTGGGAAACTATGTATTGTGCGTGGAACAGTGAACGCAGATGTTTACATGGAAATTCTGGACTCTTACATGATTCCTTCGGCAGAAGAACTGTATGAGGATGACGAGTTTATCTTCCAACAGGATGGGGCATCGTCCCACACAGCTAAACGCTCTATGACATGGCTCAAAGATGGTGGTATAAATGTGCCTCCATGGCTTGCCAATTCACCAGATTTAAATCCGATTGAGAATCTGTGGGCCATAATGAAGAAAAAACTCTCTGAGCATATTCCCAGCACTAGACAAGAACTTGTGTCTGCAATTTGACATATCTGGGCGTCAATTTCAAGACAAACGTGTTGTCAGCTTGTTAACAATATGCCACGTCGTATGCAAGCTGTGATAAGTGCAAAAGGCAACGCAACAGAGTATTAACATTGCCAATTTTGAGTGTTCATATAAACTATTCTATTTTTTTGCAATGGGGAACAGCTTATTCTAATATTTTGCAACAGCCAATTAATTCTGTTTAAATAATTAGCAAACAGCTAATATTTTTTCAACAATTCATATTCTAGCTTTGTGCTTGAATATGCTGTGTTTTGCTTTTCGTGTGATTTGGTGGTGAAATAAGCATGTAAATCACATTGGAAGTTCATAATAAAACATTCTATTTTTTTGCAATGGAGTTGTATTGTTTAAAAAAACCCATTACTTTT
Organism: Rhysida immarginata; assembly: GCA_023313115.1. Taxonomy (NCBI): domain Eukaryota; kingdom Metazoa; phylum Arthropoda; class Chilopoda; order Scolopendromorpha; family Scolopendridae; genus Rhysida; species Rhysida immarginata. The sequence goes on along the minus strand of JAHWFO010038280.1, from coordinate 120,306 downwards.
AATCGATCAAAAAAATTACTAATCAAAAGCAATTATATTCAAGATCACAAATATAAAATTTTAAAGCAGTATATCAGTTATTGCATTTTTTAAAAAATATTTTCTATCCCCCTGTAAGAAAATCAATTTCTCAAGAAAATAGCTGGCTGGGAAAAGGTTAATAAGGCCATCCCTGCTGATCAGAGTTTCTGCTGGTGGATGGGCAGGGCAGTTATCTAAAAGCAGAATTGCTCTGGGATCCTGCCCCACAGACCTGAGCTGGGCCCTAACTAATGGCACGAAATACTTGTGAAACCATTCGTCAAAAACGGCTGTCGTTATCCACGCATTTTTTGTTGCTTTATAAATTAAGCCTAAGTTGCTGAGATTTTTATGATGCAAACATCGAGGTGACTTAGACTTACCGACACACAGTGGCTTTAGTTTATGTGTTCCGGTCTTGTTAACACAAAACAGAATTTTTATCAAGGTCTTTGAGCTTCTTAAACCCATCTGCTCTGTCTTTGCTACCTCTACTTGCCAGTGTTTTCGTGCCCAGTGTTGTCGATCGCATTCTCCCTTTTAGACTGAATGGCTTCTACATTCAATAGTGTAGATTGAATTGACACTTTTATTCCGTAAAAATAAACGAAAAGGAACGTGTAGATGTGTGTATGAAATCAGGGCTTTTTGACGATCGCGTGTTCCCTTTTAGACGGAATGGCTTCTACATTCAGTAATGTAGATTGAATTGACACTTTTATTCAGTAAAAATAAACGAAAAGGAACGTGTACATGTGTGTATGAAATCGGGGCTTTTTATCGATCACATTTTCCCTTTTAGAATGAATGGCTTCTACATTCAATAGTGTAGATTGAATTGACACTTTTATTCCGCGGCGCCCATCAGCATGGGGGGGGGGATTGGGAGCCAAGCCAATCGATCTAGCAGACCGCGTTCGACCGGGTCCGCACTGTATTTTTGTGCATTCCGTTGTACGTTTCAGCTGATTTTTACACAAATGGGACCCTAGCTTACATTTTAAGAGTCCCCTTAGGAGAAAATATGAATTTTTTTCTATATACCCGATTTTTCTTTTAAGTTTATTACGATCTCTATTAATCTTCGTATTAATCTCTATTAATTATTATTTTTGAATAATAATTCTTGAATCTCTATTAATTATTATTATTAAAAAATTTTCAATTTTACTTTTTATTAATCTTTTCTTACTAATACCACGAGCACTTTACATGCTTGCTTACCAGTGCTGGTTTTGTCTACATTTGCATTACATGTATGTACATGTATAGTACTGTATTGAAATTAAAATGCCGTTTAATAAAGAAAAAATTTTACCTCCATATAACAAAGTCCCAAGATTACGGTCTCTTGAGTTTCATTATATAGAGGTTTTACTGTATAGTAATTAAGGGCAAGTAACTGCAATTTGATGTCATATTATAGCCAAGTTTCTCAAATTGCAATTATATGCCCTTAATTACTAGGTTCGTTTCTTTGTTTCTGCCCTTCTAGTTATTAACCATTCTTCAAATTCCATTCTTGACTTTCTTTGTATACATTTGCACTGCTTGCACCATTATTGCTATCTGGATATCTTCCATACTGTTCACCTTTGCAGTTTTTCATCCTGCTTGATCAATTCTGCATTCAAATTATGCTTTCCAGTGTTTTCCCAAAAATTATTCCAAAATTTAAGAACTTCCTTCTTTAGCTTTAATGGCCACAACTCTGTTTCAGCTCTTCCATTATCGTTACAATTTCCATCTTTTTCAGATCATACATCATAATCATGCTGCTTCTGATCTTCTTGTTCTTATGAATGTCTTCCTCTTCAGATGAATTTTCCTGATCCTCAAATCTAGTTGAATTTTCCTCTTCGATTCTTCCTTCTTTACCATTTGCGTTTCTTGTATGTTTAAGCCTAATTCTTTGGAAGCACAGAAGCTGATGCATTCATTAGCTGATTTGTTTGACTAATGTTTCTGTTGGAATGGAGTACATGACTTCATTAATTTTCTTCAGCATTTTGGCCAACATTTTATTATTAACATGTTTCAATTTTATTAACTAAATATGTTCAGTTTCTTTCATCTGATCAGTTATTCTCTCCACTAATTCATCATTGGCCACTGATTCTTTTTCTTCAGCGAATGCTTAAGCTCTTTGATGGTATTCTTTTAAGCTCCATTGCCTTGTGACGTTGTCACTTTTTAGTTTGTTCTGTTTATCGTTTTGTAAAGGGTTACAGTAGTCCTCCCTTAGAAAAAGACTACATGACACTTTCTGGTGTCTGTTTTGTGATTAAGTTCTTTTAATTTGATGTAAGTGTTCACTCTAATATCATTTAGGCACAGGTTTCTCGTCTTGTCTTTGTGTGGACAGAAACTCTGTTGCCGGACATAAAGTCCATTTGTAAGTGGACAGAAATTCTTTTGTTGAGGGGTTTTCTCCCGTCTTCTGCTCAGCCCTAATCTATGATGAATATCTTGATGTCAAATGATTCTTATAATGAATTTTGTTTAAGACTGTGAGTGCAATACATACTGAGAATAATTCTATTTGAAGTTACAGTTGCCTCCGAAATTGTTCATACCCCTCCGAAAAATGTTGTAAAGATTGCTTTTTAAAAATACGAAACGATATTTTGAAAACCTTTTAGTAATATTACAAACACTAATAAATACCAATTAAATGAGCACAAGTTTATTCATTTATATCTTACATAACAATAAAAAATCAAGTATTTAGAAAACAGAGGGTGCCAAATTCATTCATACCCTGACATTAGTATTTAATAGCGCTCCTCTTTAGCTGAAATCACTGTGAGTAGGCATTGTCTATAACCTTTAATTACTTTATTACAGGTATCTAGTGGGATATTTGCCCATTCTTTCATTGCAAACATTTCTAATTCCTGAAGATTCTTAGATCTGATTAAGATCCGGTGACTGTGCGGGCCATTTCAAAACTTTAATTTTATTTTTTCAAACCATGCTGTTGTTTATTTTGATGTATATTTTGGGTCATTGTCTTGTTGAAAAGTGCAGTGCCATCCAAGGCGTAGTTTTCGAACTGAGGTCTTCAAATGTGTATTCAATATTTCCTGATACACTTGAGAATTCATAATTCTGTTAATTTTAACCAAAACTCCAGTGCCAGATGCAGCAAAACAGCCCCAAAACATTATTGAGCCACCTCCATGTTTGACAGTTGGGATGGTGTTCTTTTGCACATGGGCTTCATTCCTTCCTTTTGCACCAAACATATCGCCTATCATTATGGCCAAATAATTCCAGCTTTGTTTCATCTGACCATCTAGTATCTAGTATCAAACCTACTCCTACGAGGGAGTTTTGCGCCATCCCAGTAATTAACAACTGCTACGAGATGACAGTAGCAGCCGGGACCGACGGCTTAACGTGCCCTCCGAAGCACGGGGGGTTTCATGATGGAAGAGCTGCTGGCGGACAAACAAACCAGTGGCTGTCACCAACTGCTGGAAAACCAGCTATGGTCACTTGGCAAATGGGTCAGACTAAAGTCCTCCAACAGCCGTGCCCCAAATAGCTGTCCCGCCAGCAGTGGCCCTCAAGCCCTGGCCGTCACCCAGCCAGCAGCTGGCCGCGCCTAAAGTTGCTGAACTCCATCGATTAGCAAGCTAACCGACGAAACAACCAGGCCACGGCCACCCCCTTCATCTGACCATACAATGCGACTCCAATCCTTCTCTGTATCATCAACATGCTATTGCGCATATTCCAATCGTTGCTTTTTGTGCTTGGGGTTCAGTAGAGGGGTTTTACGTGGAATCCTCCCAGTCAAACCATTTTTATGAAGAATGCGACGAATTGTGGTTTTAGATATATCAATCCCAATTGACTGTAATGATTGCTGGTGTTCTGCTACAGTTATTCTGGGATTACTGTTACATTCCTTCACAAGTTTCCTGATGTTCCTGTCACTTAATTTTGGTGTTCTTCCTCTACCAATTATACTGGCAACAGTTTTGAAGGCTTTAAATTTTTTCACAATTGATGCAACTGTTGTTACAGAGATTTGAAGTCGTTCTGCAATTCTTTCATAACCCAATCCATTCTTGTGGAACTCAATTACTTTTTTCCTCAGACTCTCTGAAATTTCTTTTGTTTTAACCATGTTTGGTTGTTTCAATGATGTCTGCTTGGCTTTGTTTTAGCTATTTATAACTTTTTAGTTTGTTTCTAGAATTGTTCTTTGTATCTGACCACGTCCACAACCAATCACAGTTGACTATTCAAATCTATTCAAATTATTTTGCACAAATTTTACAAATTAATGTTCCGGGTATGAATAATTTTGGCACCATCTGTTTTTTTAAATACTTGGATTTTTTATTGTTATGTATGTTATAAATGAATAAACTTGTGCTCATTTAATTGGTATTTATTAGTGTTTGTAATATTACTAAAAGGTTTTCAATAATATCATTTCGTATTTTTAAAAAGCAATCTTTTCAACATTTTTCGCAGGGTATGAATAATTTCGGAGGCAACTGTATGTAAGTTTAAGTTATTGTGTAAATTTTGTAAGTAACTTTACTGTCAAAATATCGCCCAAACTTCAGAATGTTCGTGCTGGCGATGACGTCACTATACCAGAGCCAAGACGTGACCTGCATGAATTCCGGAAGTGGAGTGAGTGTTTCACCCACGCCACCACCCGAGGGCAGTATAGATTTATTAACAGACTTAAAAAAAAAAGGAGGTTATCAATTCGATGCGTATGTTTGTAATATTATTGGAATTGCACAATATTCATATATGTTAGTCAATGTGGGCTTCTAAACAAGTATGCCAAATTTCATAAGTGGGTGTATGTATATTTGTATGTATGTATGTATTGTAGCGTGCTAGGAAAAGAAATTCTCGATTCCCAACACGCTCAGAAATTCTCGATTCCCAAAACCCTTATAAAAAGATCTTTTAAGGCAAAAATTCCCATCCCCACATGACTACGAAAAAAAACCAAAACCAAACCCTTAGAAAGTAAAAAAATGCGGTTATTTTTTGGTTAACCAAGAAATCGTAGACAAGTCCTAGAAAAAATCGTTGAGAGAAGAAGAAACTTCAAATCTCAAACAAAATTGATTTAACCTCCCAGTGATATTTACTAACCCCTCAATTATCCCTTTATTTGACCCAGGTTATAATTAGAAAGAAAAAACATATGAACGAAACACGTTCCAAACAAATAATTTCTTTATTACACTTGGGCAACAAAGAATGCCATTAATAATTGATGACAGAAAGGGATATACAATTGATCCACTCATCCACTGAGGAAACTTCTGCTAAGTCCCTGAAAGTTTCAACAATCCTGCAAAGGCGCTGGAAGGAAGAATCTGAGGAGAGGCGACATGTAACTCAATTCCAAAAAGTCCCAGAGTTGAATCGACAAACTTGCACAGAACTTAGAACTTCAGCAGCAATCTCCGGTCAGACGAGATCGAACATAATTGTTTGGAAATAAAAAAAAAAATTATGAAACATCAATTGAATAATAAATTTAAAACAAATAATGACGACATGAGAAATTGATTGGAGAGAGAACTTGAAGAATTGAGTTACGCCGAGGGGGCGATTATTTTTAAGCATCAAATCTCCATTAAGACGGACCAGAAAACTTCCTAGTAGGCTGAAGCTGTGGCACCGAAAATCTGGATGATGATTTGAGGAGACAAGGATTTAACCTGTTAGAGAAGTAACAGAATAAAAAAAAACAAAAAAAAACAGAGGAAATAAAAAATAAAAAAAAAACAAAGAAGAACGAAATTCCAAAAAAAAAATTAATAAACAAAAACCATAAAAAAAAACAAGGGAATACAGGCTAAAAAAAAAATTGAAAAGAAAAACACCACAAAAAAGACATCACCAAAAAGCTACAAAGAGACAGAACAATCATACATTGACAAAAATACAGATTAATATACACAAATAGGATAGACTCTTTCAGGGAAAACAGGTGAGATTGGAAAAGTACTTCATTGAATAGCAAAAGGTAGTAATTCTTGATAGAAGGACACAGATGGAGGACAATTAAAGGCATGCTACATAAATCTGGAAAGAAAAAATAAAGAGAAGATAATGGGGTTAATGAAACTAAAAAAGACAAAAAAAAAAAAAAAAATTGATAAAGAAACAAAAAAATAAAGATAATAAAATAAACCATAAAAATCTCTATACAGGTAACCCGCCAAAAAAAACCCGATATTAAATCAAAGGTACAAGGTAACAGGGAACAGTCCATATTGACTCCTTCGGTAAAAGTAATAGAGATTAAAAGCCCAATTTAGGGCTGAGCTTATTTCTTTTGCCAGCTTCTACAATTCTTTTGGATAAGTTCTACATCAAGGCGTAGTAAATTCGTGGTCCGTACGAGTAACGAAGAGATGAACATCCGGGTCGAGAAAGGCAAAACAGTTATAATCTTCAAAGGTGAAAGTCGTGGAAGTATAGGCGAGCATGACAAAATCGGTTATTTGAGTCTGGATTCATTCCAAATGACCTGACGATCCTTGACACAAAAGAAATAAAGTATTTTAAGCACAGAAACTAACCTGGGAATGGATTAGCGGTCTACCCAAATCGAAACACATAATTGTTCACTACGAAAAGAGACATCATTGGACCAAGAGAGGAATCCCAGCTTCGTTGGCACGATCGTCGTCAATTTCGTTGAGTATAAAAAAAAATCACATAAAGGATATCTTAACTCCGGCTCGAGTTAACACTACAAAGGGTGATTTGTCCATTGTATTGTAGTTCCTATACCCAGGGTCTAAGTCGAAACACCGTCGAATGGCAATTGAGCCATATCAGGATTCATTCAACGTCGTAAGTTCGATTGCTAACCAACCTTGGTTGGCATTCCGTACTCGAACGGTTGACAACTGACTCCTTGCTCCAACTGCTTGCAACTGACTGCATACTAAATCAGCTCGCCCCTGACTGCCTAGAAGCAATAATTTTTCAAAGAAAAAAAAAAATCACGAGACCTCAGCAAAACTCGCACAAGACAAATATTTAACAGCGAGTGCCGCTCTAAAAGAAGAACCTCTGATAACAAAATGACTGCGCGATAAACAATACAGTAAACTTGTTTTGTAAAAACGATTGTTCATTACAACAATAGAGGTTAACGTTTAATAGCGAAAAACAATGCCAATAATACCAAAAAAATATATTTTAAAATATAAAAAAAAATCACAAAAAAAAAAATCTCGAGAGAAGTTTTCAAGAGAAAAATCCCATATTAAGTGAAAACAACTCGTATCAATTAACGATCTGTAATCCTCAGGGACCCGTAGTAAAGAATGAACGGAGATAATTCAAGCTAATCCAGAATATGATTCTGGGCCAAGAAATTCAAAAAATTAGAACTATAAAGTCTCATAATATAAAAAGAAATTCTCAAGCTCAAAAGAAATTTATTCAGGAAAATCCCAGCAAAAAAAAACAACTTGGTACATGTATAGCTGTCCAAAACTTACTAGCGAATAGTATTTTCTACTATAAAAAAATTATGTCTATTCAGTAATTACCTGGCCAGGTATAGAATAATCGGAAATATAGATATTCCCTAATGATAAGCTAAAGCTTGAAAGAGAAGGACAAAGCTCCATATTGACGCAAGTAAAATTCTGTAAAAAAAAGCAAAACAACCTGACACGAACATGTCATGTGTGCCCTTTAATAAATTGTATAGGAGGGGGACACCATAACCTTCGATTAGCATAGGAAAATTAAGAATAAACCAATGAGCGGGTTAAGCATGATACTACCATAGCTCGAAAAAAATCTTGGCTATAACCAGACACCGATCACAGAAGAGGTAGCCTAAGAAATGAGAGGCCTGGCCAACAACGCACGAATGGGAAAGAACCGTGGTGAGACAGACATATATCTCATTTACTGTCCATCCAGAGCAGATTTACGATTTAAGCGTAGGGAACAGGAAAAAAAATTCGGTGAAATTAGAGTGCGTGAAGAGAAAAATGGACGCAACAGTATGTATGTATGTATGTATGTATGTATGTATGTATGTATGTATGTATGCGTGTGAGTGTATGTATGTATGTGTGTGTATGTATGTATGTGTGTGTGTGTATGTATGTATGTATTGTAACGTGGTAGAAATTGGTACTGCGATTTCCCACACGTTCAGCCAAACTAAAGGAGAAACCTCTAGTCCAACAAAAAAGCCCCCCCTCCGTTCTTTTGTTTAGCTAGTGAAAATACCCAACACTTCAAAAGATTAACCACTTTAAAATTAAGGAAAGAAACTCCTTCTGAATACCTAATCAAATAGGAACAACGCGGTGATATGCAAAGACTTTGACTAAAAAATTAAAATCGCAAATAGGAGAAACCCAACTTAAAGTATCGTGGTACGATCCCTTAAGTAAGAAAAAACATAAATAAATCCCTTTAGTTAATTAAACTCCCAACCGAGTTACCTTTTAAACTTAGTCAAAAAAATGGACGTAAAGAAACCAACAAAGTTCCAAATAAATATTTTTCTTTATTACGTCTTTTTTTTTTTTTTTTTTTAAATAAAGAAAGCAATGCTCTATGACGACAAATGGTCCCGAATGATGATACTCAAAGAAAAAATTAAACGGTCCAGAGGATCAGGAAGACCGGTGAAAGCTAGAGGAACTTGTCCTCTACAAGTAGAGTTACGACGGGACAAAGCTTACTACGCATCGGCGGCAGGCTGACTGATAACCAAAGAAGATGAGAGCTGTCGACAAGCTACACAGGCAAGGGGTAGAACTTATAACCTCGGACCAGACAGAGGAGCTAGCGGACGATCGGAAGAGCTGGTAAAGCTAGGTAAACGGGACTTAGAGCAAAAGCATATATATAATTGGAAATAAAAAAAAAATTAAAATTTGACAAGATAAAATAAAAAAAATCAAAAGGAACAAACAAGATTACAAATGAATATTTCAGAAGGATTCTATAAGTAAAACAAAAAATAAAAAAAAACAGGAACCTCCAACAAACGTTACCTAAAGGTGGAAAAAGAACACTGACTAATAATAAATTATGTGAGAAGCGAAAAAAAAAACGAAGGGGATTATTGGGACGAAGGTGACGGACGAAATTAAACGCACAGAGGTTTGCGGACGGTACTGGAGGGAAGAACAAAGACCCAAACAAGAACGAGGTCCTGGAAAAAAAAAACGAAAGTATAAATAAAATAAAAAAAATTAAAAATGAAAGAAATTAAAGATCAAAAATAGAGCTAGCTGATTAAATTAATAAAAAAAAACATTAAAAAAAAATAATAGCAAGGACACAAGAGAAATTTAAAACTAGAGTCCAAAAACATTAAAATTGGCTTTGAATTCAATAGGTAGTTGGAACCTGCGTTAGAAACTTGGGTGGAATACACATGGTTCGAAATTTCTGGATTCTTAAGTGTTCCGGTGAGAGTCGAAAGATTTGAGGCAAGCACTAACTGAATGCTTCCACAAGAAGATCCAAAGACCAAAATGGGTTGCGACAGCAAAGAATATGATGAGTTGACTAGGATGATGACTGGCAGTCGGCAATAAGCTAAACGCTCCCGATCAGCACTTGCGGTGAGGAGAAAACCCGGCTCAAAATGCAAATGCCGATCATGAACATCACCGCGAGGAGGAGAAAACCCGGCTCGTCGACGGTGAACATAAGTCTATGTCGATGTCTTTGTAAAGAAAACCCATGGCGACATATTCATCATTAGGCTTGTCCGAAGAATGGAAGACGTCATCGTGGACTACTAGGTTAACACACACGTTGACCGTGGCAGAATTCAGGAAACCATGAGTAAAGGTGTAGAAGACAATGAATAGTTATGGCTATGTGCTACAATTACAATAGAAAAAAAAACTAAGTCCTGACTATTAACTTTGAGGACATGATCGGTAGGACCATGCGGAACGCAAAAAATTTTCTGCAAGTCAACGATGAGGCCAAGAAGAGAGCACTCACTCGACCCAGACCAAAAGTATAAGTGACTAAACAAAAATTATAATTTCAGAGGAAAAAAAAAATTTTAATATCATCAGGACACGAGACACGTAGACTCGTGCTCCGAGAAGAAAAAATAACGCGACGCTCTAAAAGACTAACCCCAGATAACAAAGGTCTATTTAAATATCAACAATCGCACGCAAAAGTGGAGAGGAAAAAGAAAGAGGAATGCGCAATTCAAACAATCTGTTTAAATACATGTTCCTAAAGAAAAAAATAAAACAATAAAGATAAAAATATTTTCAGAGTATTTCAAAAAAAAAATTTATAATCATTATTACAAAAAAATATTGAATCATGCTTTCCCTTCATTAAAATCTCAAATTCACTAAGTTATAACAACGATAAGAACGAAAAGACAATTTCCAGGCATTTTTTCGTTCTGCTTCCAGCAAAAGAATCAACATTTAGGGAAAAGTGAAAATTTTAGATTCTATCTACCGATTGTCGTTCAAAAAACTTCAAGACAGGCAAAAAACTTCCAAGCCGTAGCTAAATTAAACACTTACTATGTTTTAGTTCATAAGATATGAGTGAAATAAGAATTGACCCCTTTATCCGCTAAAATCGTTTTTTATAAAGGAATAAAACCCCAAAATCTTAGATTAGTCACACAATGACTTGGCCAGGTCTCATTTAGAGGAAAGTAATTAAATAATTCCTCAAATCTAAAGGACCGATACGCGAGGGATAGTCAAACAAAATATACACCCAAAAAAAAACGGTACGCTACAGTATGTATGTATGTATGTATGTGTGTATGTATGTATGTATGTGTGTATGTATGTATGTATGTATGTATGTATGTCCACGTTTTTCTCAGAAACTAGAAATCGAACTGCAATAATTCTTTTTGTATTGGATTAAGTATCTTTCAACTTAGGGATAAATCCAAGTTTTATGAAAATCGGTTCAGTAGTTTTCAAGATATGGACTGATATAGCTAGGCGATAGTGAAAGTCTCATTAAAGTCGGTTTTCTTAAACTCTGTTTAATCTTGTTGTAAGTTTATTTTTGTGGAGATTTGTCAGTATTTTAGCGGGGTCTATTAGATTGTGACTTTTGTTAAAATGATTAGAATGGATAAAACTAATTTTGGATTATAAGTAGTTAACTTTGGAGTGAATGGGTTTACTTTAGTGTATTCTTTTCAGGGATTTGACTAAGTATAGTCTAGTTTAATTGTATAGTGTAATTGATGACCTAACAGTTAAGAGATATTAGATGGATTGAATTGTAAGATGTTTATATAGATTATGATTATGGATTCTGTGTTAGCTTGTGAGATTATTATCGTTACTTGGAGATTATTTGGAAGTTAATGGCGATCAGAGTATTAATCTAGTTGGATCGCAACTTTTTGTTTGTAAGGCATTTAGTGTGAAGGTAAGACTAGCAAAGTGGGTAGCTAAACTTTACTTTTATTGGGAAAGGTTTGGGTTTGTTTGTTGGGTGCAAATTTGGTACTGGTTGTTGTGTGGGGATTTTAGTCTGTAGGCAGTGGCAGTGTTGACCCGCAATAGGAGGGCTAATCCCGTTTGTTCGGACTGGTATTCGGGTTTTAGTGGTAGCCCACCGGTTGTAGAGTTTTGGAACTGGTAAGTTGGCTTAGTTTATCCACTGCAGTGACCACCCCTTGTATTACACGACTTGAGGTTCGTGTGTGTTTTGCGACCAGTTTGCACGTGGTAGTTAGTCCCATACTTATGGTTTAACACAGTGAAATCTAAGCGTAGTTAATTGGGAATCCTTATGTTTAGAGTTATGCTAGCAACTTGCCTGATCTTCTACTTGTCACTATTACAGTTGTTGCAAAATGGATGCAACCTTGAGTTTTATTCTTGGCTTATTTATTGTACTTTGTTAATTAAATCTGTTCCTGAACTTTGTATGTATCTTATTCTTGTTAATATTGTGAATAAATCCTCTTTACGCATATCAAACATCCCACCCCTTTTTCTTAATTTTAGTCGGCACCCTTCTTAGGAAGGACTGCAGACACGGTGATGATTTCAGTCACCACAGCCTGATGCCGGGATTGCAAATCTGTTTGTTGGGTTTTAGGTTTTAGGAAAGCAAGAGGAAGAGCACTGTAACCTAGTACCTTTTTATTTTTGCCTTGGTTGAGGTTTGTTATTTTAATATTCTATGTGGTGTTGGGGGGGGGGGGGGGGCGAGCTCAAAATTTATTCAGTCTTTACTTGTTCCATTCAATCTCCCTGTCCTGTGTTATATTTCAGAAAACCAAAAATGTTCTGAAATCTGAGGCATTTCTGGTCCCACAGGATTTCAATACTGGTCTCCATTAACTGGTCACAATTTCTATTGCAGAGCATATATAAACTGCCCTGCCAAAAGTATCCAGACATTTTCGAATTTAGATGTTTTGTAAAAAATCTAGAAAAATACTTGATGAATTATCCTGAAACTTCAGGGGTGTAATGAGAATAGTACACCTCACATTTCAACGGTTTTCTCCCAAAGGCAAATAGGGAACCAGCAAAAATTCGAACAAAAATAATAATGTTTATGATCAGGGCCGTACCCAGAAATTTTTTTCGAGGGGGAGGGGGGGGGGGTTGAGGGGGGCCTGGCCCAATCCAGCTTGTGGAGGGGGAGGTCCCCCATGTAACAGATTTAGTTGACATGGTGGCCAATTTCAGGGGGGGGGGGGGGCTGCAGAAATTTTGGAGCAGACACTAGTATCAACTTCTCTTTACGCTGATATGAAGTCAATATGAGGTCAATATGCGTTCATGTCAGCGTAAGGAAAAGAAGTTGATACAGGTGTCCAGTTCAGAAATTAAAATTTGGAAAAAACCCTTATCGTTTTGTTAGTGACCGAAATTGATCGTTAACGCAAGTCGGTAAGTGACGGTCAGCTGAGGTCAGTATTACTGGACAGGCCTAAGAGGTCTCTCAATTTACATCGCAGAAGACATGACTGCTTCCTGCTACCAGCTACTATGTGCAGCTAAAACTAAACTCTCTACCCAATTTTCCAATTTTTACAATTCGTATTCTTTAACAGATCAAAATTTCTCCTCACTTTTCGATAGCATTAACAGTGGCTCTATAGATTGCCATAGCTCAGACCATTTCCCAATCCTTACATTTCAAGGCTTCTCTTCCACCCTACATTATACCATCTCCCCCTAACAAATGATTACTCCCAAGAGAATTCAATTTTCAATTCTTACCTGGAGCAAACCGACTGGCAATTACTATTCAACTCCGAAACTAACAAATATCTTATTAGACTCATTTTTATCCCAAGTATACTTAGGCATGAACACATATTTCCCACCTTATTCAGCTACCACTGTTAAGTCCAAAACAAGAATCTCAAAAGCTTGGATTAGTCTAACAATTTTATTTCTTATTGAGCATAAAAACACACTATATCGAAAATTTAGACATTCCCCTAATAATAAAACAGGAAAACCTCTTGTCCACAAAAATTTTTAATTAGACATATATGTATTTCGAACCCTTTAGGTTCATTATTCAATGCCATTATATGGCATTGAATAATGAACCTAAAGGGTTCGAAATACGTATATGTCTACCGTAATTTTCGGCAGTAACGCTGCAGCAGCAAAAATTTAACATAAATATAAAATCTCCGACAGTAACGCCGTGGCGACTGATACCGCCCCCCCCCCCCCACACACACAAACGGTAATCTAAAAACAGTTTTCTTATATGCTTCAATAAAAATAATACGCATTTGAGTGGGAAAAAATTTTTAATTTCGTACATATAATAGATTTCTGCATACATTTCCTCCAGCGCCGAATACATTTTTCGTCGAATCCTAACTGCCACGCTGCTGCATGATTGCTCTTAGGCCTTTTCAATCTTGGCTGTTAGTTTAAAAGGTGCTGTATAGCTTGCACGTCGCTTTGGCGAATTTGAAACATACTCTGCTCATGGTGAAGATATACTCCACCATGCCCTTGCTTATAATAACAATAATAAATAACATATAATAAAATACTGGTGTTTCTAACATCTCTCAAGCGTTCTCGTGACCGTTCAGCCCCGCGCACGCGCTCGTGAATCTTTCTGACAGTCAGCCCCGAGCGTTAAAACGCAAAAATCTACGTACGAGAAAAACGAAACTTTAAAGAAAATTTGAAACCTAAGAGAAAAAAATTTAAAAAGTAAAAAATATAAAACAATCTTCAATTTTATCTTCAGCTCCTTCGCCCCTACCATGTATTCAGCTATAAGAAATTTTAATTAAAAAAACAGAAAAGAAATGCGCCAACAGGCAACTTGTTCTCCTTAAAGACAAATTTCGTTTCCCCGTTTTCAGTATACCCGTGTGCGTGCGCGCGCGCCAATCATAAGCTGGCTGCGGGAGTTGGCCGTTGTGTAGCGGGAGCGAGCGAGTGCGCAACATCACCGTCACCTAAAAGGGAAGATTTATCCTAAAATAACGTGTATCCTGACGTGTTTTGTGCCTTCAGATTCATTACAAAACTATAAACGCATTCGGAACAGACTTCGAGATGGGATACACTTTCACAGTCGGCCATTATTGCGAAGCGAAAGTGGCGAAAGTGATCAGGCACGCTTGAATGTGATCAGATTTGAAAGTTGATAATGTTGGTCGTGTAGTGAACGATGAGAACGATAAGGGCGGGACGTTTTTAGATGCAGCGCTCACGTTGATCGATGAACATGGGCGGACTGGCAGTCTAAATCGTACCGGGCAGGTACCAGGAAAAATTGGCGAAAGCGGCCCTCAATCACGAGAAAGTAAAGGCATCCGTCCGGCCCACCGGGTTTTTTCAAGGTGACCCGGTGGTTCAATCCGCCGCTGTCGATGAACGCTCATGCTCGATCGCTATCGGAGTGAATTTTTAATTAAAAGGATGTGAATTCATCGATAAATTCATCAAGAAATATAAATCAAGTAATATATTGTCACTACTCATTTTATATCGTTGAGAGAATGATATGAAGTAGGCCTAAAATCGTGAGTAGAATTTTTTTTTTTTTTTTTAATTTTTGTAAAATCTCCGACATTAGCGCTGTGGCGGCTGGTACGCCGCACACGCCAAAATTTTCACTTTTATTAACAGAAACGCCGTGGCACTACTGCTGAAAATTACGGTAATTAAAAATTTTTGTGGACAAGAGGTTTTCCTGTGTTATGTCGCTTTCCACAGTTATTGAACGTTTTTCATTCCCCTAATAATCAAACAAATCTTGCTTTTCATACTTTTCAAATTATGTGCGTAAAACAATTAAAGAGCCAAGTCTACTTACTTTGCTCATTTCTTTAACAATGTTACTGACAATAAATCCAAATGGATATCTATTCATAAATTACTTCATGGAAAATCTCCTCCTATAATGCGTTTCTCAGATTCAACAACAATCGACCCCACCCATTTCACCTCATTACTTGAAACACTCTTACCTTCCACTTCCCCAAATCAAGCCCCCTATCCCAATTACCCGTTAAACATTCCCGAAAGACTCAATTCCTTCTTTATTACACTTACTGCTAAGGATGAAGTTTCTTCCATCATTAGAAATTTCAAACCTTCCTACCGGCCTGATTCTCTAGGCATTTGCTTCATTATTCTTATTCCGGCTTGCTTGAGATCCTCAATCAGTCTTGCATTACTTTCTACATCTACATTTCTCAAGGCTTCTATCCGAATTGCCTTCCCTCTGCCAAAGTTATCCCCATTTTTAAAAAGGGCAACTGCTCGAACTTCGCCAACTACTAATCAATCTCCATTTTGCTATTTTTTGCAAAATATCTCGAAAAACCTTTTAACTCTCTTCATTCTTCATACTTACTATCAAATACTTTACTTTGTACGGAACCACGCAGGCCCTGATCAGATTCAGCCAACAGATTGAGAAATGTAACAACAACATTTAATAATCAAATATATCAATAATTTACATGTAATTTATGGGGCCCCAGGCAATTGTAATAAAATCCAAAATTTAATTAAAGAAAGCAAAATTAAGAAGTCAACTGGAGTAACTTATTACTCCACACAGTCACCAATATCAAATATAAATATGAACGAACTACGGAGCTCACCTCCAATTACGGCATTTGCATACATGCTCCATCTCCAACATTATGATGATATGTTATACTTCACTTAGTGCAACGTTGCTATTAAACAGTTTCGCTGCAACACATACATAAACGGGTCAGCGGAACTAAAAGAACAATTCTCAACGCCGGTCTTTAATCAAAAACTATATGTTGTTCGGGGCGAGGGACTCTTAAAACAATAATAAAGTTCCATCTCACTGCCAATGAAATCCACTATCCTATGATATGACAGACATCAAAGGGCAAACGCAACGCTCACATGGAACGTCTGAGGGCAAGCAATAAATTCTCATCTTGATCGACCATATAATTCCTTTATCAACAAGGGTAAAAGGCAAATTACACCGATTTGAAGCCATCTCAACACCTCTAGGTGTTCCTCAAAAGTTGGAGTCGAGATCAGGATGTCATTGAGAAATGAGTAGACTTCCCTGCCTATCATTTCCCACATTACGGACACAACATACTGTTGAAATATGTGGGAAGAGTTCTTCTTACCCTGGAGCAGTCTTGTCAGTTGGTATATTCTCCAGGGAGACTGGAAGGCATAGTATTCCCTCAGTGACTCGGCCAATGGAATTTGGAAATGTCCATTATTAAGGTCGAGCACTGAGAAGAAGCTATGCCCCTTAACTCCTCCAAAATGTCCTTAATTACAGATGCACAGGTTGACTTTGCGAAGGTCGAGGATGATACGGACCTCTGTTTTTGTTGGGTACAACATGTACCGGAGAGTTCCAGTGATTATTGCTTGGTTGGATGATTCCTACATGCTCTAACAACTTGAGTCTATAAGCTTCTTTATACACATGGGGAATCTTGTACTGACGTACGAGCACGAACTATGGACGAACTACGGAGCTCATGCTCCAATTACATCCAAACCCTGATAACTCAAATCGTCAGCGGACCACATAAAATTTTTGACTTATCAGGTTTTGGAGTTAACCAGTAAGTCGAAAACGAGACTACATGACCACTACAAAGATTACATGATACTCACAATGTTTCTATGAATTGGATTAATTTTAATGAGATCCATATAAAAGTACAATACAGACCCAGTAAAATACCAATGCTGTTTTGGCATGGCTTCCGAATTCTACTTCCGGTTTATAAAAATTTTCGAAATGCACCTCTTGGCGATTTTTGCCCATTTATTTTTCATCTGTTAAATGTTTTATATTTGAAATTTTACAGAGAATGCACTTTTCTCGAATTTCCGTTACTTTTACATCGACAAAGCAATGAGATAGTGAAGTTTCGAAACCAAAATGGCGACGGTCAATCAGAAGTGTATGACTGCTTCTAAAAACTCATTTGCGATCATTCATGCGATGAACTTTATAGTCAGCATGAACACTACTCTAAAAATGAATGTGCATTCTTTATCAATTACTACATTTAAATATTCTCCCATTGAAAGATCGCAATCAAAAGTTCGATTCGCAATTCTGTGTTCGCACTAAGTTTTGAATTTCACAATGGCTGCCAGCGACTGCGAAAGATTTCTGCATTGTTTTCTTTGTCATGTGGACATAAAATTAAGTTGAAAAATGAAATAAAGTTTCAACAAGCAAAGCTTGTTTTTTTAAGATAGGTTTTGCTTAAATTTAGGAATACCTATTCACTAAAACCAAAATTTCTTTGAGTTATCCGGGATTTATTAAAAAATTTGTTTGAGTTAGTGAGTGAATTTTCTATTGAATTAAATGCTCTGGGGGAAGGGACTTAGAATGTTGTTTGAGTTAACCGGAATTTGAGTTATTCGGGTTTGACTGCACAGCATTTGCATACATGCTCTGCCCTGGACTGCCAATAAACAGCCTGCCTCCAAGTCATCGCATGACTCACAGCACTATCCCAGGTAGCTCAAAACCAACAGCTCCCAGGCTGGCTCGTCGCTCCACAATATCCATTTCACTGCAATGTTCGGAAGATGTCATGCAACCCTTTTGGTTTACCGGAGAAGGGCACTGTAACTATTCCTACTCTGTAATATACATGGTCCTCCACTTCACTGGACTGCAAGTTTTTTAAAAGATAGACAGCATACTCTCACTCTCTTTAATGTTTCATACTCCACCCTAACTCGCAATATTGGTGTCTCACAAGGTTCTATCTTATCCCCTCTGCTCTTCAATATATTTATTAATGATCTTCCCTTGTCATAATTGCCGCTATTCATGATCCTATATGCTGATGATGTCTCCTTATCATGCGTGGATACATCCCTTCTAATGATTCAACACTAATTTAATAATGTACTCAATAAACTGTTTAGTTAAAACACATAATATCACTTACATTTAAACTTAGAGAAAACAACCTATATTATCTTTCATCGGCACAATAAAATATTAGACACTCACAATTTTTCTCTGCATGCACTTATACCTTCCAAAACTATCAATTTCTTAGACCTTTCACATAACCTTTCCTGGGATACCCAAATCAACGTTCTATCTTCAACTATAAATCAATGTTTAGGCCTGTTCTCTTGCCTCCATTTCATACATAAAAAAATCATACTTCTACTTTACTATGCCCTAATCCAATTTTCACTCATTTATGATTTGCAATTTTGGAGGTCAACCACTGAAACAAATTACTATGTTTGTACTGGTTACAAAAATGGTTTGTGAGAACCCTATTCAAATTAAAAAAATCTGACCCAATTTCTCATCTACCATATTTCATTCTGTTACATAATCCCACTATACCATCTATATCATTCCATTTAGCTCTTGTTATTTATAAAGCCTTAAATAAAAATTTTACAGTGGTTATCACCCAAAATTCTTTTAAACCCATATCTCTTTGTCCCTACAATTTACGGTACAAAGACTCTCTATTCCTATCAGCTCAAAAGTGTTTCCATTGCAGGTAGCATGTTACGGTGAAATCTCACTCTCAAGATACGTTCTTCTCCCTCTCTTGAAATTTTTAAATTTAAACTGAAGACCCATCTTTCCAACTCTCCCCATTAACCACCTCAAGTATTGATGATCTATTAATTATAATTTTAAATAGCACAATAATTGTTAATTTACTATTATTTGTCTCAACTCAGGGACCTAACTCGTCAGTCGTCAGTCATACTGATCCTGGATGGATACTTTATAATACCATTAAATTAAATAAATAAATAAATATTTTTGCATTAATTTTTATAACTGTATTACTATTTATAATAATTACAATCAGTTTTATGCATATTCATCTAACATTTAATTTTTAATTTTTAAAATAGTTGTAAACTTTTGTGCACATAAAATGACTCTATAATGACTAAAGAATACTGCATCTTAAGAATAGAAGTTTAAATAGCATTAACTCACATATCAGGTCCATATTCAAGACAATTTTCTACAATAAATGATGGTGGATTC
Organism: Rhysida immarginata; assembly: GCA_023313115.1. NCBI lineage: Eukaryota > Metazoa > Arthropoda > Chilopoda > Scolopendromorpha > Scolopendridae > Rhysida > Rhysida immarginata. Next base: position 100,752 of record JAHWFO010038280.1, on the reverse strand, counting down.
CTATCACTCTGTAATATAAAAACATTTCAAAAGAATGACTACAAATAACAAAAGTTAAGCCTTATTTCCCCAGTGTTTTCCCCAGGCTCTTTTGAAAGGGTATATCACAAAACTGGTTTCGATGACTGTCTGGATTATGTCAATATGCGGCTTCCTTACAATGCTCAAGCTCTAGACATGCACAATACAAATTTTTTCTCATTCCTGTGGGCAGCATCTCTCTTCGTTCTAAATCCAAATACAGTTTTCTCTTTCTACGTTCAAAAGGTGGAAGGAATGGATGAAAGTTGACGTTTTATCCATGGATACATGACTAAGTTTTTCTTTTTTCTAGTATCTGAATTATATCCACGAGTTACACGCTGATAATTAGGCATATTTCAAATATAATAGCAGGACAGCATGTGCTACTCCTCCATTTTGAAATTCTGCACACAATCACATCATTAACCTCACACGGCGCATGTGTTGCGCATGGGCCATGTGCTCCGAGGAGTGGGTTAGACAAAGAAGCCGCATATTGCGATACCTCCTATTGCATAACACTGCTTATTTTAACTTTTGTCTACCTGGTAATTGCTTTCATCAACCCACCTTAATAAAAATTTTCTGGGGAGAACACTGAATTGCTAGTGATATATGAAATTTTACCTTAAATATGTATGCAACTGCAATAGTGTTTTCTTTAATATTCTTTCTGGAAATTTCTGTTCGTCGATCTGTTCAGAAAGAATTTCAGAAAAAAATTTAAATACAGTATTGTAGTATTGAAATTGATGGAGAACTTGGGGGTCATCCATAAATTATGTAATGCAAAGTTGGCTCATTTTTATCTCCTTCCTACCTCCTTGTAATGCACCTCCGGACCCCCCCCCCCCCTCCCCCTTCGACAGTTACCTAATGTTGCGGTCAACCATCCCCCCAATAATTTTCAAAAACCATATAATTTCCCAGTTGATATTGTAGTAGAACATTTCATTTGAAGAGTTTTAGAAGAAACATCCTATTTTTGTGTATCATTCATAAAACAAAATAATGGTTGACTTTATAGTACAACACTGAAGGTAAAAGCCAACTAATTTTGGCATTTAATTACACTTAGATCAGGGTAATAAGAGAAATAGGCTAGCAACCCTTAACCCCTTGGCTACTAATCACGAGTCTGACTCGTTGTCTGGTTCAAGTGCCTTATCGCTAGACCACGAGTCTGACTCGTTCTGAAGTTTCAGTTTCCACTGCAATTTTCTTTTTTTATTTTAACATGAGATGGCAATTGTTTACCATTCTGTATCTCTTTCTCTTTCATATACACTTTATAGTTTTTAAAAATCTTCAATAGGTGGCACAAAAATCGAAAAGAATTTAGTGCTTGTCATTCGAACTTCACCATGTGCAATCGGTAGCAAGTGTCTTTGTCTGAGATTGAAAGATATTTATGCTAAAGTAATGATTCAGAAACAAATTAGGATCAAATCCCCGACCTTTAGATGTGTTTTCTGTAATTTTACCAGATACATTTTGGGAAATGACTTCTTCCGAAACTAATAAACACACCAAACAATGTTTCGATAGCCAACTGTATAAACAGAAAACATATGACGATTATATAAACGTTATCATACTTATTCTGGCTACTAAAAATGTAAACTAATATCCTGTAAAAATTTCATACAAATATCTTAATAAATAGTGTTTTTTTTTTCATGTTGTTAATTGCACTGTCTATCGAAGAATTTTTCCTCCATTTAAATAGAAACTTCTGACCCTGCTAACTCAAGGTCAAATCAGAGCACAAGGGGTTAATAAATAATGATATAGCCAAGCAGCTAATATTTTGGAAAGTAGTTAATTAATCATTAATTATAAGATTAACTATTGTTAATAATACACTGCTCAAAAGAATTAGGAGAACACAATATAAAACTTTAAAGAATAATCATAAGATGTCCAGTGATGGTTTTATTATACGCCAACCTCAGCTGTTCAAATTAATGATGAAAATAGGAAAGAAATTAATTTGAACAGCTGAGGCTGGCGTATAATAAAACCCTCACTGAACATCTTATGATTATACTTTAATGAATATTACGCCTTAGGAAAGATAGTCCCAGCCTGCGGACTAGGTAAATGCTCCAACCAAGCCCCATGGTCATGTAAATAGCGGTTTACTTTCATGGCCACAGTGGCGCAAGTGGTTGGCGCTTTGGCGGTCTGAGCCAAAGGTTTCTGGTTTGAACCCAGGCTGTGGAATTTTGTTTCCTATTTTTCATCAACAATACAAAACACCTATGTTATTTAAATGAATAAAAATATCCATACAACTCTATGAACACATGAAGCAGTCTCAACTTATTCAACAAATAAACAAGTGTATGGCTTAGTTTTCCAAGCATCTTTCGAAAAAAAAATGACAGACTTAAGCCCTGGTGAAACTAAAGTGAGAAAACTGTTCTCAAGAAGGGGGTCTCTCAAGACATCTCTGGATACACGTCTCCCTAGAAATGTTCGCCAGCAACATGTATTCCCTCCACGAGCTTGAAGGACATGGGAGAACATTCTTCAATGAGAACCTGTGAAAAGTCGCGCAGTGATTATGGACTTGTTGGACGTTGCCTTAAGCATCTTTCAAGCATGTCCCACATTTCTTCAATCTTATTAATGTCCGGACTCGTTGCTGGCTACTCCAATGTTGTAATGTTCTGTTCTTGGAGAAATTCCTGAGTGGCATGTGCCGTATGCAGGAGAGCATTATCCTGCATAAGAACAAAATCAGGGCCCATAACACAAGCAGCAGGCACTATGTGATCATCCTGGTGTAGACTTTAGCACTGAGACGTCCTGGGACAACGAGATCAGTACGGCTGTCGATAAAGATTCCCCCCACCCCCAAACCATGACTGAACCACATCCCATTCTGTCTGTCTGTTGCATTGTTATTTCTGCAAACACGCTCTCCAGAGCATCTCCACACATGCTGATGTCCATCACAATGAATTAGGCGAAATCTGGACTCGTCTGTAAAGAGAACAGACTGTCACTGACGCAGCTGCCAGTTGATATTTTGTTGGGCAAATCAACGCCGGGCTTCTCGGTGTCGGCACATGAGATGAGGTACACGATTCAGCATTCTGGCTCTCAAGCCACCTTCCCGTAGCATGTTTCTGACTGTTTGGTCAGAAACACCACTCCAGATGCCACACACAGGTCGTTTTGCAAGTTTCTAGCAGTTGATGTTCGTCGACGAAGAGCAGAATTGAAGATATTGGTCAAATCTTGAGTTTTTCCCATGTACTTCACCCTTGTTCACTTCCTGGTTAAAAATATTCCTATGTGGAAAAAGGGTTTGGTACTGATTCTACCGTTCGCATGTGCTGTCCACGTCACAGCAACACACAATTCGCTTTAGAAGCAGCAACTACAGTATAGCTGTAGCATGCATGTGAATCCACTGTTTGTTGCTTTCCTCAACCCTTTTGCTTTGCTGTCTGTACACACTTACTGAACTGTACTGTATAATGGAGTCTGAAAAAGAAATGGAATGACTTGAGCTTAAAAGAGAAGATAATGCTACAGTACTAAACAAATGAAGATAGATGATTTTCTAACGAAAATTAAAAGATTCTTAATTAAAATACATGTTCTGGGGGTGGCCGTGGCCTGGTTGTCTCGTCGGTTGGCTTGCCAATCGATGGAGTTCAGCAACTTCAGGCGCGGCCAGCTGCTGGTTGGGTGACGGCCAGGGCTTGAGGGCCACTGCTGGCGGGACAATATTTGGGGCGCGGCTGTTGGGGGACTTTAGTCTGACCCATTTGCCGATTGACCATAGCTGGTTTTCCAGCAGTTGGTGACAGCCTCTGGTTCGTTTATCCCCAGCAGCTCTTCCATCATGAAACCCCCCGTGCTTCGGAGGGCACGTTAAGCCGTCGGTCCCGGCTGCTACTGTCATCTCGTAGCAGTCGTTATTTACTGGGATGGCGCAAAACTCCCTCGTAGGAGTAGGTGCCGCAGATTATCGCTCGCGATAATCTACCCTCTGTACTAGATACATGTTCTTAAATTATAATTAAAGTACTTTATATCTTTTGTACTACACAATCATAAGAAACGCATGTAATAACAATAATAAACACTTTAATTTTGGATTTTTTTTCTTCTGCTGCACCTTTATTCAATTTCGGCTATTGTTATCAGTCGGTTATTGTTATCACTTTGGCTTGGTCCCAAAGTGATCATATTAAGCAGCACCCACTGTATTCACGTAAATGATGAGCCAGCGGAATCTGAAAATAGCCAGTATTCAGATCAATGACTGAAAAATAATTCTGACCATAGAAATTTTGGATAATATCATGCACCCTGGGCATTGGGAAGTCAAGGGCTTCTGTAACCTCATTCACTCCTCTCAGATCAAGTGTCTTATCTATATCTCTTCATTCTTTTCATTTAATATGTACAGCTGAAATCCACTGTGAAGTGCTTGGTTCAATGATACCTCCGTCCTCATGTTGTTTGAGTGGATCTAGTTATAAATGAGGTATTGAGTATTGTTTTATAAATACCGGTTTGTTTGTTATTGATGACAAAATCAACCTCAATACCTATTACACCATTTAAAGTCTCAATTTCCTCTGCAAACCCATCTGAGTGTTTCTCAACAGTTGATCTAATCTATCTTGTTTCCTTGTTGTTGAGATTTCTTAACCTTTTCTCAGACTTCACTATTTTATTGCAGCATTCATGTCATTCCCTATTACTCCTACATATTCCCTGCCTTTTAGATCCTGTCTTTTGTTCTGCATAGACCACCCTCCTTAGATGTCATCTCAACCAGTATCAACTCTCTAATCTCAGTTTCATTTTCCCCGATACCTTTTATCCACATGCTCTCTTTTTGCCAAATGGCGTTATCCATCAGATCCTGTGCTACACCTTTGTCTATAATAGATATCTCTGAACCAGTTACCAATAGCATTATGGCAGATGCCCCCCCCCCCCCCCATTTCACATCCATGTGATAAAAACCTTTCTCACTCCTATCAGCTCTGACGAGAGTTGCGTCTTATTTTGTGCTGTTGGGGCAGGCCTTCCTTCACAGCCTGTTTCAATTTAAAGGTTTATTACGACACCATCTGGGGATATGCCCTTCCATTCTGAATTTATAACCTTCTATTCTCCTTTCCTTGCATTTCCTTTTCGAGTTTTCCTCCTTATTAATCCTTCTACTTTGCTTGCTAACTTCCTTATGACCACATCCATCCATTTTTGCTCATCCTCTCAGTCTTTTTAAGTTGTTGCACAAATTAGCTATGACCTTTAAGGTTTCTATCTGACCCTCCTCCCTTTCCTTCTCCCTCTCAGCACTGTTAGAGTCTATATTCTTTCCTCTTAATTCTGCTCCATCAGATTTGACAGCAAATTCAATCGCTTCCTCAAACGTCTTAGGCTCTCTATATTCTGAATATTTTTGATCGGCAGGCAGTAATGTAACCATAAATCTGTTCAGTAATAAGCTCTCCTTAAAATCAGTAACTAAATCTGGTTTTGATTCTTTCAGTTCAATTACCAATAACTCTAACCTGTTGACATATTCTTCTACCCCTCCTTTTTGCCATGATTGGCATTCAGTAGTTCTCTGAATATATCACTCTTTCTTCTGCATTTTACCATTGTCTATCTTAAATGCTTGCATATTTTAGAGAAATCATTATAACTATATAGTGTTAATTCATTCATTTTCTCAGCAGCAGTACCTTTCGTTTTTGTTTTCATCATCCTCACATTAGTCTCCTCTGTCCACCCACCCCCTCCCATGGTCAATGTAAAATGTCGGGATAATGTTTGTGAATCCCTAGATATATGGTCCATCCTCCCCTTTACATGACATAGTTTTGCTATAAGCCATTGTTTTGTTTCCACTTGTCCCTGTTCAGTCGCCACTGTTGTGTTCATGAGATACCGGAATTTAGAAGTAAAGGGTTAAACACAAACTTTTATATTACAGCCAACTGATATTGGAATGCAATAAAGGCATGAGAATGTCATAACTAATACGAGGCTGGGTCAAATGAAAACCAGAAAACTGCTGTAGAAAATCGAAAAGCGCTCCCTCCACAATCAGACCGGGTATGCATGCGCGTGGATTCTCCCACCATCAATTGGCATTGGCCCCACGTCCCCACGTGACCCAGCACCCGCCATACGAGGCGTTGCTAATATGACGGCCCCTTTGTTGGAATGCACCAAAGAAGAGCAGCTTGGAGTAATCAGTTTCCTACACAGTGAAGGCACGAAACCAATAGAAGTCCATCAACGCATGTTGGTACAGTATAGTGTTGCTTGTGTATCGCAGACTCAGGTGTACAAATGGTGTAAGAAATTCAGCACCGGCACAACAAGTTTGGTGTATGCGCCGAGGCTAGGCCAGGCACATTGTCTCGTGAGAGCCGAGGCGACTGCAGCGGCGGAGATGATTCTGCAGGATAGACGGGTCACCATTAATGACATTCCAACGGCATAACAGGTCAGTCATGGCTCTGCTCAGCATATTGTTAATGATGAGCTGAAATACCGGAAAGTGGCCACAAGATGGATTCCCTCATCGGCTGATGTCCGAAATGAAGGAGCTGCTGCGCCATGAGTCGATGCCTGCCAGGAGCTGCTGCGCCACTACGAACTTGAAGGTGACACCTTTTTGGAGTGGATTGTGACTAGAGACGAGTCCTGGGTCTACCACTACCAACCACAGACCAAGCGCTCCAGTATGGAATGGCGGAACTTTGTAATTATTCTTATATATTCATTCATAACAGGACGTTCTGAGTCGTTTGATATATTACATGCCATGTCTTAGCAATGAAAATTTCTACTGGTGCAATAGTGGTATCATTAGAATGTGTACCAAAGAATCAAATTCAACCATCTTCAAACTTTGTAATTATTCTTATATATTCGTTTATGAAAGGTCGTTACGAATAGTTTAATATATTACATGCTATATCTTAGCAGGGAAAATTTTAGAAGGTATCATAAGGGGTGGCCAGCACAATCTACGAATATGAACTTCACTCTTAGTTTATCATTTCCAGTTGTTTGATGTACTACATGCTATATCGTATTGAAAAATTTTGAGGGTGTCATAAGGGTACCATTAGGGCATGTGCCATTGTATCGATTACGACCATTTTCAAAATGGTTCATTCGCAGAACCATATTTATCAATTGGCGAAGACGGTAATTAATAACCGTTTATATTTCGTCATTACGATTTGTTTGATATATTACTTAAACGCCGTGACCTGGTGGGCTTTCACTGAAACACAACTTCTGTGAATTTAAGCAACATCAGGCACGGCTACTCACTGGATGGGCAACTCATCAGTGACTCATGATCTTCACACCCCCCTCCCCCCGGCTGCTGTGACCATCATACAGCAGCCATTAATCCAGGTCCATCCAGGGACCCAACTCGTCGGCTTCAGGCCGTACAGGCTGTGGATGGACGTATTGGATTACAATAAATAAATAAATAAATAAATAAATAAATAAATAAATAAATAAATAATATCTCCTCCCACTGTCCCACTGAAAATTGCATGCTGGGGTCTCTTACCATTTGTGCACGTGCCATTGAACCGATTTAGATAATATTTGTGATTGGTTCATGCTTTGCACCATATTCATCGATCGACGAAACCAAATTTTGAAAATCTTTCATAGCCTTGGAGGAGTTAGAGTTACAGACAGACAGACACGTTTCTCCACACTGATAGCATAAAGCACCTTTCGGTACTTAATAAATAAATAAATAAATAAATAAATAAATAAAATACATGTAAACTTCGTATGTTTGAGAAGTGAAATTTTCATTTAATCGGAAGGTGTAATGAGTTTACTTGACATCATCAATTTATTTGCGGATAAAAACCTGCAAATTAACTCAATCGTTGACAGAGCAAATTTAAAATATAACTTCTGTTTCGTATACTTGTGGAATGACAATTTTTGATATATGTGCATTTTAGTGAAATTTCCTATGCAAATTCAGAGTTATCCGTTGCAAAAAAGTTGATTATCCGGACCAATACTTTGAAAGCTGACATAATAAGCCCAAATCTTAGAGTGTCAGCTTTTAGTGTAGTGGTTTGGATAACCAACTTTTTAGCGACGGATAACACAGAATTTGCATAAGAAATTACCATATATACTCGTGCATAAGCGACCCGTTCATAAGTCGACCCCTGGTTTTTGGCCCCAAACGTGAAAAACACCATGACCCGAGCATAGGCCGAGGCAAAAAAAGGAAAAAAAGGCAATGCTTGAGGGAAAAAAATTTTTATTACAAAAAGAATAAATTTATAATAAGAAAATCATCAAAATCGGAATTAACATCTTAGGTAGCATCTTCTTCATCCGACTCTCCAAAAAGTTGATAAAAATTTTCGTACATAATGAACTAATTAATGTGACATAATTAATGTACTCTATATTGTATATATTTGTCCAATGTGCTGAAAGATATATTAAATTTTATGTGCTAGTGCTTGGCGATAGTAGGCTATCGATGTTCAAAAGGCATGCGGCAGTTTGGGGCAAATTTCCGTGAGGCAAATCACCGGACCCCAGAGCATCTGCTTTTAACAAGTGGAGGGATAATTGAGCAAACCTCTATTTCAAGTTTCAGAAGGGCGGTCCGCCCTGCCCTATTTTTATTCCGCCCTACCTTGTTTTCTTTTTTTTTCGGCCCTGCCGCCTTTATTAATCATCACTTTCTCTCTCCAATTAATTAAAATAAATCCACTGGGCACTGAAATGCCTGGCGAATGGTCTGCAGTACAGTATAACGGAAATTAACGGAAGTGACGGAAGTTTTATTATCCACGTGACCAAATTCTGGCATAACCACCCACAGTTCTTTTATAGTCTTACACATCGCCTTTCAGAGTGAACAACTGTTGTTCTAACACGAAAAAGAAAAAATAAATTGAATTCGATAAACGTAACTTTGATTGACTGATTAAAATTGATTAAAATTTTAACGAATAAATATAAATAATATCAGTCACGACGTTCATACGCCTTGCGACCATCGCCGATAGTTTACACTAGCGAAAGCACGTGGAGCAACATGCCGACTCAAGAACGACTGAAACGGTTAAAAAGGAAGAAATTTGAAGATTCTGCAAAAAATTGTCAAAGTCTAGAAGAGCTTTTTCAAAAGTAAGTGTAAATATTATAAATATATTAACTGATCATGATTATTTTTATCATTGGTAAGCAGATTATTATCGCTAAATTACCCATGAAACTACAGTGTATACACATATATGTATGGCCTTTTAAATAGGTTACTGCCCTTTTAGATAAGCAACTGCCCTTTTTCCCCATCAAATTACCTTGCCCTTTTCAAAATTCATCTAAGGGTCTGTTGAGGAAAAACACGTGAAATAATGCAGTGTATATTGTTTATACTTGTACAATGTGCTGTTAAGATATATTAAACTTAATGCATTAGTGCTTGACGATAGTATCGATGGTAGCTCATGTATCAATGTTCAAAAAGTTTCGACATCGAATTTTTCGACCTTCTTGAATCTTCAATGTTTCGATGTTCCATTTTGAATTCATTATCTATTGAATAACTGTTTAGATTAATGTATTTACGGTATGTATGTATTGCAATGAGAGAACACATAAAAACGCACCAGTTTCGTTTGAAGCCCCTCCCCCTCTCATACTTTTTCCAATATGGCCACCACAGCCTTTTAGAGATTCTCATTATGCAGCAAAGAGAGAGAATACTTTCATCTTATCAGAAATTTATTTAAGCAGTAAAAGGGTTAATAAATGAAATCTAAACGGATTAATATATTATTACTTAGTTTTTTGTAAACTCCGCTTATAAGAGTTTTCATCAGCTCTGACCCGTGCATAGGCCGAATGTGTTTTTAGGAATCATTTTTTTGGAGAAAAAAAATTCGGGTTATAGACAAGTATATACGGTATACTGAAAATATATGCTGATAGTGCATGAACATTTCGTCAAAACTGAAAGTTTTATTCTTATTTTCCATAAATATTAACGAATTCTGAATTAGTATGAGCCTTCGTATACTAAAATACACATATACCCAATTTTTTTTCCTTCAACACAATCTCCAGTTTTACTCTTGCAGTCAAAAGATGAACAGTATTTAACCATGCTAAAAGAATAAATTTTGTTATATACATGACATTATCCTATCATATAGTAAATGGACGAACTGAATTGACTCAGATAATTACTCCAAAGTTCGAAAAAATCCAAGCATTCATCCCTGAATTCGCTATGCCTACATACGCGCTCCCTTAAGGCAATCGCTTATTTACGCCAGACAAAAATGTATTTTGGACACGCTTCTCAATGCCGATTGCACATAGGGTCAGCGATCCAGTTGTTTTAGATATCATTAGTTCATCACGTCATGGCTACTGTGTTTCCCCCATCGGAAGGATACTTCCAGCAGGACAATGCTCAGTGTCACAAGGCTCCTATCGTATGGAATGGTTCCAGGAGCACGATAATGAATTCAACTTACTCCTCTGGCTACCACAGGACTTGAACACAATTGAACATCTTTGGGATGAGCTGGAACGGGTTATTCGAGACATGAATCCACCACCATCCAATAAGCATCAACTAGGAGCAGGGAAAAACATCACGGAACAATGCTTCCAGCGGCTAATTGAAGCTGCTAGGGATGGCACAACACAGTATTAGAGCGGGTGTTCCTAATAAACTGGCCACTCAATGCAATGGTTAAAGTTAATTGTTTAACCAAAATGTTTAACTTTAACCACCAATTTGGCCATGTTCCCAAATGGATAGAACCACGTGCGCCAACTTTTACCTATTTTTTTGATGCTCTTTGCAAATCTGAAGTCAAAATATTTGAAAAAAAAAAAAAAACTAGCAACAGAATGACCAAGTTGGCAAATTCAGTAATGATGTTAAAAACACATTAAGGATGCCCAACAATATCATTGCTGTCAACACAATATAGAGGAAGAGCCAACAACACCAACTCAACAGTTAGCTCAAGAACTTTGATGTCAGTCCACCCGCAAAAATGGTGACAGTTTCCCTTAAAAACTCCAGTTAGGACAACCTCTCAGGCTGATGCAGTTGACAAAAGACTGGAGTGCACCAAACGATCAACACTGGATTCAACCCTGGCAATATAGTTTTTACCAATAAGGCACAGTTCTGATTGCAAGGGGCAACAGAATGATCAAATTTGAGACAGTGAGAAGCCTGAAATGGACATTGCCTAGCCTCATCATCCAAAAGGGTTGTTATCTTGTGTGGTTTATGTCTGATTGCATCTTTTAATATTTAATATTCAATGTAATCCAATGCATTCATCCAGGGCCTGTATGGCCAGAGGCCGACGATTTGGGTCACTGGATGAACCTGGATTAACGACTGCTGCATGATGGTCGCAGCAGCCGGGAAGGGGGGAGGGTGATGATCGTGTGTCACTGATGGTCGTCGCCCATCCAGTGACTAGCCACGCCTGATGTTGCTTAACTTCACAGAAACTGTGTTTCGGTGAAAGCCCACCAGGCCACGGCCTCCTCCGTGTCCACATTATTTTTAACCAGGCAGTATATTCAGCATGCTACATTGAGTTCTTGACAAAAGTTCATTTCTGATCACTGGAACAAAAGACGCATGGTTCAGTAGGATGGATCACTTCCACATTCAACAGGCGATGCCCTGGGTTTACTCAGAAATCACTATGACAATTGTATCATCGCAACAGACTTCCGAAATCGCTTTGGTGAAGGGCTTGCTTGGTCCCCCTACAGCCCTGTCTTATCACCACTTGACTTCCTCTTATAAAGTCAAAAGAGAGCAACCAAAATCCATAGAAGAACTGAAAACAGCAATATCAAATGTTATGAGGTAGACCAACACAAGCAGGTAATTGAGAGCTTCATTTCGTGATCTCAAATGGCAAAATTTTGAGAAACTCCTCTTTTAATTTCCTTTATTCTCATGTGTAACTGCTGAAAACTTGAAATAAAAATCCTTCCATGTTCAAACGATATTATAATTTTTTATTATTCAGAACCTGTGAAGCACTCTGTTAATACTTGCCTTAGTATTTCATTTTTCATTTTTTTAAAACTGAAGTTAAAAACTACTGATCATGTGTTTTGTAATTTCATTTTATAAATTTTACGAATATTTCCTCATGAAAAAACTCACAGGAGCTGAAGAAAATTTATTACGCTGAACTAAATTTGAGCGGTGCTTGCTTCCAGTGACTACGTACAATCAAAATAATAATGCCATAATGTGCTACCAAATTAATGTCATCTCTCGATGTTGAAGAAACTTCACACTACATTATTGTTGTAAGCAAAGAGGAGAAATAAGATAGAGCACACAAAGCCCTAACTATCTCTTTATGCCACTCCTTCACAGCAACAGTTCCTCTTATGGAGAATTATATTCCTGATAATGCTAAACGCATGGTCTGTGCATTGTCAACAGTCCCACTTTGCTCTTATCCATCCCCAAATCGCATTTGGGTTCCAAAAATCGCTCAATGCGTGCAAGAATGCTCTCAAGGTCTTATTTTCCTTCTATGGTGGTTACGGGAAACCTGTAATTATTGTTAGGATACTTGAGGGTTCTGATCTTCATTCTTAAAAGTGAAGAGTTTCTTGATATTGTATGCAGTGTAATTACTGGTAAACTTTTACTCCTTCTCAAATAATAAAACGGTTAACCTTAATAATATTAACTCGTAGAGAATCTATGAGGGTTGTTCCGAAAGTAAGTTTCGTCATTTTTTTTTCCACACGGAAACTTTATTGCTAAAAAAAAATACAGCATGGCATCATGAGCTATACACCTTGCACTATTGATGAAGGTTCGAACCCAATCAGTCTTACACGTGGTATTCATGGTTATTATATGTATTCAGATATCATCCAACCTTAAGCTGTGGGTAACACATTTGTTCCACTCCTACAGATCGTTACATTTCACATGCCAGGTGAGAAGTGGATCTTCAGACTTTTCACTCGCCAGACTACTTGGAGCCAATAAGAGAGGTTTATAAACTTGTTTGTGATTGGTTTTGAATGTTGGCCACCTAATTAGTCTGAACTCGGTAAGCCATAGGGCCCTGGCAACACCACCTAGACAGAAAGCCCGAACACAGAAACGTCATACA
>JAHWFO010038280.1:0-87516 GCA_023313115.1 Rhysida immarginata | reverse complement strand
AATCTTTAAAAGCCATAACTTGATGTTAACCTTTTGTGACTGGTCCACCCTCCACCTAGTGAGCATGCTCACAAACATCGACTGCATAGAGGCTGGACGATGGGCATGTCAAGGGTTTGGGACCAGTTATTGAAAAAATGCATAGACTCAATTCGTACTATTAATAAAGCTATCTTTTATTCTATGCCAAAAAACATTAATATGCGGTGACAACAAGTAGGTTATTACTAAATCAATACTAAATTCGACGGGCCACTACGGAATATAAATTAGAGAAGAGCGCTCTACATATGGCTATAGTGCTCTAACTAACCAAATAAAAACATGCATCCAGTGCATGTCACTATGATTTGCCTTTAGGAATCTTCTTCCAGCGTGGGAGGTGAACACTCCACCACTCAGTGCAAACAAGTTTGCAACGAGCAAACACGCTCCCCCGAATTAAATATTCCTTGTACCAATTCCAACACGCGTTTAGGAGGGGGGAGGTACAGAGACCCCTCTTGGTGGGAGCGAGTGCTTAGAAACTCGTCGGCCACTGGTGAGCCTCTGAAATGCCATTAATGCTCTGCTTGAAGAACGTGAATGAACACATGACATGCAGTTGTCCACACTTAGGATTCGGCTCCCCCACGTACTTAAGTTCGCTGGGCAATCCGCATGGCATTGTCATACACCATGACCAGGTGCAATCTTAACTAATTACAGCTAATGACAGTGACATTGGGCATTGAGGAGACACAAAATGGTTCTTCTTCTCAATGATCATTAAAACTGCAGTGGATGCAATGTACACAACACAGAATGTGGAAAGGAAATTCCTAAGTTCGGTCAGGACCGCCAGTTGCAAAACATCAACAGTTGTGAATTTGCTTGGCCGTTCTATTCCTTCTTGGCTACGCTCTATCTCTTCCCACGAGCAAGGGTGTCCCACGTTGTCATCCCAGAAACGTCTCGCTGTCGCTTCGTGTGTCTAACCCCTCATTCGACTAACTTAATTTACTACTTAAATTAGATAAACTTCATAAAAACTTAATTTAAGGAATAAACAGAATAATTAATCACTGATGCAACATTAAACATAGCGCTCGTTATGCATTTTTCCATTCCAGCACGAACTCCGCATCTCAGCATTCGAAAATGAAACTATTAAAACCCCGACAACACATCCGCTCGGCTCAGAAGATGATGCTGGAATGCCCATAAAGAAAAACAAAAACAAACAATTTTTAAACAGACAACAAACAACTCTTTTTCTTCCTGGTCAGTTTTTCTGACAATTTAAACAACAACAATGCCCTGCCGGAGGCTGCGACGATCTTCCTGGAATTTAGCGGTAACAATCGCAGCCAACAACAGAGCACTCACACGAACACAAAACTCTCACGCAACAATTCAGCACAACGAGAAACACAACAACGGAAATATTTAACAAACGCAACAAGTAAGATTCCTTATCAATACTAGTAAATACAATAAAATTACATTTTGCGCTACTAATCGCCAAGATTCACAAAAAAAAAACTAAAAACAAAACGATAAAAAAAAAGAAACATAACGCACAGGTGTGTTGCTCTAAAGTACGAAAACCTCCCCCCCTTCGCCGGACCCACGTAACTTCCAAACTAACATGGAACATCACATGTGCCCGACAAAAGGCCTCGAACATACCCTGTGAAGGGTTAAGTTCGAGTCCACCACTTTTCGCAACCTCACATTAACAACCAAACGATTAATTAATTCAATCAAACACAGAACAAAAGATGTTTACATACTAAACACTCAAAACAACTCACATACACACCACCAACTCAGTCATTGCACACATGCACACCCATAATACATTAGATTGCACCATCCTCGACCATCTCACCGTTCAAGCTCACAGAAACCCGTATCTCCTCTCCCAAGGAAAGATGATGGGTACTCATACTCGTCCATACTAGCTCCAGACTCGCCATCCTCCCAGTTCTCTGCCTCGTTACATGACTTACATACTGCTTGCTCATCGTTAATTGCGTTGAGCGCCCCTTCTACTGCTGATACTTCTACTGGCATATACCCCCTATACTATTTGACTTTATGACCACCCACGTGCGTGGGAGGGGCCTACTCGAAGACCCAGGGCAAAGCCAACTCTGCCGTGGTGGGGGACGAGGGTTCGGGATTTGTGTGAAGACTAGATGTAATCAAGCAGAAGATATCACGTTTCAAAACCAAACTTTATTTATTCTGAATGTGCATAATTACACAAATTAGCATAATAAAATATATAGTGTAAGAGAAAACCAATTGAACTTTCTGAAATAGTAATAAACCCCAGTACCAACCAAAGTGGTACAACTCAAATATTTAATTATCAAATATCAACTAGACTTAAAATAACTTGTTCCCCTTTTTCTATTTCTTACTCTTTAACTCTTAGAAGACCCCGGGACAGTTACTTTTTAAAAACGAGAAATTTCAAAATAGTATTACCATCAAATAATTGCAACTATTACAATGACCTCTTTTCAATCTTAAGCGCACGTGCACGTTTATGCTCAATTATAACGCGCACTAATCCAAATAAGACATCAGCTGATGCTCACTGCTAAGGTTACATCTTTGTTACCCTTAAACAGACTACTGTGTATAACACTTGGTAATACGAGCGAGACAAGAATGCGTTATGCCTCTCTTTTAAGTAATTGTTCAATGCTTATAACCATGCTTATGTAGTGATTCCTTGGAGCAATTGAACACAGGAAGAAAGGCAGTAACCCCACTCTATTAAGCCAATACACGACTTGGACGCTCGCCACCCTCCCCTCGTATTACCCAGCGCTCGAGTGTACCGTATATTTAGCAGCTTCACAACGAACAAACACTTCTTACAGCGACCTAACAGCGGTGAGCATTCGCTCTAGACACTAAATTATATTCAGACAACATCAACATAAATTTGTGAACATCTCACATGACAAACTATTCATAAGTGATCAATTAAATGCATTTAAAGTTTCTGCTACTGTTTAATATCACAACAGAAAGACCGACGGCACAAATCGCTTAAAACAGCAGCAACTGAAGCTTGCTATGCATTAACAGGAATCATTCTCCTTCTTAGTGTCAGAAACTGAGGAATAAGGGAATCCCTGATGATTATTACAAGGGGGCAGAAGAAACTTAAAAGGTCTCACCAAATATGACATCTATCAGGCTTGCTGACTTATCAACTTAGCAGGCCTTTCATATGTATGCTTCATTGCCGAAACGAATGACACCTCATCGTCTTGCAATGATTTCACAACATGAATTCAAATTCACACAAGAAATACTGCTGTCTAATGAGCTAAATCACTGTTCACTGCTTAATATATTACATAGCTCATCATATTTCACACAGTCTTAAATTTATTTACATTTAACGCCCGAGGAAAACATTTTCCCTCGATATGGCCACGTTCTAAAATATCGCTGCTATAGCGAAGAGCCTTCTCTCTCAACAACAACGGAAAAAAGCATTCTCATAATACTAAAAAACATCAATAACAATTGCCTTTCTTTCTAACACGAAGTGATTGTCATCACTGCTCCAAAAAACCTATAACACCAAAAATGGGATCGAGTTTTCTTATTGTATATTGTTTCAGCCTCCAAACCTTGAACATATGGACAACAATGATTACATAATTAACTTTATTAGTAACAAAACAATGCAATTATTATTTCTACCTACTTTTATACCAAAAACTTTTTACCTTATATATACGGGCTTCACCAAATCAAACCATAAAAACTAAAAGAACCCCCCTTAACTATAAACGGGCTGATTATTGATGAAGGATCACGACGAGATAATCACGTCTTTTATAAAGGGCGTATATGACTAAAGTTCTCCCCCCCTTATCATCAAATCTACACTGACTACAGTCACAACTTGGTACCTGCAAGTTCCCTATCTTTAATCCGGGTGCGCTTACCACCCTTACCTCTTCTTGTCCGTTTTTTGGGTCCCTTGTTTCCCACCTTATTTGGCACCTGAGCCGATGATGTCCACGTCTCCCCTGCGCATGAACACTTCTCTCTACTTTCTGTCAATTTGGACTCCATTTGCCGACACACCTTTTGAAATACTTGCAATTCCATTTGCCATATCGGTACCTCTTCTACGGGTGTTCTCTTCGCACTACTCATTTCCTTTTTCTCACCTTCACTCCTGTGAGCGTCTGGCTCACCTACCCCGGACGATACCTCTTCCTTCACCTCATCATCCGCCTACACTATATGGCTGTTCCATCGCCCTTCCCCCTGACACACGTGTAACCTCCACCCTGGGGTTCAGTTGAGGTGTAAATCCATCCGTACAGGGCCCATCTCTCGCCGTACGCACTACATTATTATCATTTTGCCAGCCCATTGCTGCATTGACCTGTTGCCCTTCTGGATGTCGCTCAAAATTCCCAACCGGGGTTACGGCACTACCATAAGGGTTTTGATAGTCAGCATAACCCCCATTATATGCAATGTCATTGTTAGTTTGTCCCCACGAAATACTTGGTGGCCGCCCTTTCCAGTCCCCAGGTGCATTCACGCATGGGCTCTCTACCTGGTTTTCTCACAAAAAAACCTGGTACTGTTTCCTCGACGGGCTGTGTTGTTTCCGGGCCATACTACCCGTATAAGTAATTAACTCCACCGGAGGCTGTTTTCAAGTAATTAAATCTGTCCCATTTGTGGAGGCCGCAGTACACCTGCCGTTTCCTGCTCCAACAAACCGTTGCTTACTTCCGCTGGTGGGACCCACTCACCACTATACATTTCCCTGCCCATTTTCCTCCATTTTGCCCAAACCTGTTCTACCAGCACCCACCTAACATCCTTGAACCTAATTCCCATCACTTGAACCCACCCAGCTACATCTTCAGCACACACCTTGAAGGGGCCAATCCACCGTGTTCTGTTGCTCACTCGTCGTGGGCTGTTCCTCCCAGGGACCCTCAACATGACCCATTCGGGGTTGGGCTGGCGATATTCCTCACTGGGGCTTCTCCAGCGATACTCTTCTCTACTGTCACAGGCTCATAACCATTACCATCCCCTCTCACAGTGTATCCCTCATCACAGGCCACCCTTTCCACAGAGAGAACCTGCGCCTACCCGACCACTTGTGCACAAGCACACTGAAAGGTCATGCCTTTTAAAATGTCAAAAAGGCATGCCTTTTATTCTATGCCAAAAAACGTTACATGCGGTGACAACAAGTAGGTTATTACTAAATCAATACATATGGCTATAGTGCCCTAACTAACCAAATAAAAACCTGCACACTAGGTGCATGTCATTATGATCTGCCTTTAGGGACGCCCAGGAATCTTCTTCCAGCGTGGGAGGTGAACACTCCACCACTCAGTGCAAACGAGTTTGAACCAAGCAAACACACTCCCCTGAATTAAATATTCCTTGTACCAATGCCAACAGGCATGTCGTGCCTCCTTTTATTGCCAGAGAAGGAGGCAGGTACAGAGACCCCTCTTGGTGGGAGCGAGTGCTTAGAAACTCATCGGCCACTGGCGAGCCTCTGAAATGCCGTTAATGCTTCGCTTGAAGAACGTGAATGAACACGTGACATGCCGTTGTCGACACTCAGGATACCGCTCCCCCACGTACTTAGGTTCGCTGGGCAATCCGCATGGCATTGTCATACACCATGACCAGGTGCAATCTTAACTAATTACAGCTAATGACAGTGACATTGGGCATTAAGGAGACACAAAATGGCCCTTCTTCTCGATGATCATTAAAACTGCAGTGGATGCAATGTACACAACACAGAATGTGGAAAGGAAATTCCTAAGTTCGGTCGACTTCGTCGGGAGGAACGAACGGCGCAATTGAATTGTTCCCACAGAGTTCTCCGCTATATTTGTCTCACCACGCCGCAAATAATAACAAAAATATCACTCAGCAGGACTGCCAGTTACAAAACATTACCAGTTGCGAATTTGCTTGGCCGCCGTATTCTTTCTTGGCTCCGCTCTGTCTCTTCCCACGAGCAAGAGTGTCCCACGTTGTCATCCCGGAAACGTCTCGCTGTCGCTTCGCGTGTCTAACCCCTCGTTTGACTAAGTTAATTTACTACTTAAATCAGGTAAACTTCATAAAACTTAATTTAAGGAACAAACAGAATAATTAATCACCTATGCAACATTAAACATAGCGCTCGTTATGCATTTTTCCATTCCAGCACGAACTCCGCGTCTCAGCATTCGAAAATGAAACTATTAAAACGTCGACAACACGTCTGCTCGGATCAGAAGCTGATGCTGGAACGCCCATAAAGAGAAACAAAAACAAATAATTTTTAAACCGACAACAAACAACTCTTTTTCTTCCTGATCACTTTTTCCAACAATTTAAACAACAACAATGCCCTGCCAGAGGCTGGGGCGATCTTCCTGGAATTTAGCGGTAACAATCGCAGCCAACAACAGAGCGCTCGCACGAATACAAAACTCTAATGCAACAATTCAGTACAACGATAAACACAACAACAGAAATATTTAACAAAAGCAACAAGTAAGATTCCTTATCAATACTAGTAAATACAATAAAATTACGTTTCACGCTACTAATCGCCAAGATTCACAAAAAAAACAACCCAAAAATGATCAAAAGAAAAAAGAAACATAACCCACAAGTGTGTTGGTCTAAAGTACAAATATCCCCTTCGCCGGACCCACGTGACTTGCAAACTAACATGGAACATCACACTTTAAAACTCCAATAAGGCACACAGCTCAGTTCCCTGTGGTTTACCGAGGTCAGACTAAGAGGAATATTCGTACCAGATTCAAAGAACATACTGCCCATAGGAAATATGGTAGATCTGATAAATCTGCCAAAGCTAAACATTCACTGGATACAGGCTATTCTTTTGACATCAATAACTTAAAATTGCTCCATCCAATTAGCAAAAGGAATCTCCATGAGCTTTTGAAAATATGGCAATCCAAAGCACCAATAGGAATATTTTGTTGAAGTTTGACCAAGGACCAATCACTGATTCTGCCTTAATTCGGTGGTGATCGACATTCACAGCCAACCACAAGTGTATAGACCTCCCTGATTGGCTCCACCCCTATGTGTATATATATATATATGAACCCCTCTTTTATTTTTTGAACCGAAGCAGATATGTCAATTTTGATGAATCCAATGAATAGGAAGTTGTGGGTGGCCTATCCCATGGTGCACTTTTCATCATCCCAAATATGCAAATTAGGACACAGTCAAAATTTATCTCAAAAACTGTAAGGGATAGAGAAAAAAACCCAATTGCAAACTTGCTCAGCATAAAAAAACAAACAAAACAAAAAAAAAGTCATCCAAATCGGACCAACCAATAACCCACAATCACGTGGTGAACTGTTTGACTGTTTGTAGCTTACAAACAGTCACACTGCACAAGGAAAACTGAATGTTGATATTTCCACCACGTAAAGCATGCAAATAAAAAAATTAACATAAATTACCATACTCACATTCACTTTCATGCGGAAAAGCAAATAAAAGGCATGTTTCAACAGACAGAAGACATAACATTTCCAGGATGGCAAGCTACACTGTTCCGGAAATGATCAACGTGATCTTCTGCTTCGGAGAGGCAAGGAGAAACCTACATGCTGCAGTTAGGTTGTATCGAGACAGATACCCTAACGAACGCCATCCATCTCGTCAAACAATGCATCACATTATTCAAAGATTCGAGGCTACAGGGAATGTTAATGCAGAACGAGAACGACCAAGGGCACAAGGCGACGAGGAGACAACAACACTAGTTCTAGCTGCAGTTGCTGCAAATCCCCACACCAGCAGCAGAGCAATTGCTGCAGATGTTGGGTGCCATCAGAGAACTGTTCTCAACATTCTACAGGCACATCATTTTCACCCATACCATATTTATTGTCACCAGGAGCTACTGCCATTGGATTATGTTGCTAGGGCCGTCTTCTGCAACTGGTTACTTACCTGCCTGGATGACATTCCAAACTTCATTCATGAGGTGTTGTGGACAGATGAAGCCCAGTTCACCAGGGATGGAGTTATCAACAGGCACAACCATCATCAATGGGCAGACAAAAACCCACGATGTCTGCGAGAAGCAACTCATCAAGTGAACTGGAGAATCAATGTGTGGTGTGGATTGTACAATGACACTGTGGTTGGACCGTATTTTTATGATGGAACACTGACTGCAGATTGCTACCGGGCTGAAATTCTCAACGTGGTAGTCACAGACATCATTGACAATTTGCCATTGGCCTCGTATCAGCGCACTTGGTTTCAGCATGATGGAGCTCCTCCACATTACGGGTTGGTCGTTCACGAGCGTTGAAGTGAGATGTTTGGACAACAATGGATTGGCCGAGGAGGACCAGTTCTTTGGCCACCCCGCTCCCCTGATTTTACACCACTTGACTTTTTCTTGTGGGGATACCTAAAGGACAAGGTTTATGCTACGCAGCCCACCTCGCTGGAGGATCTGGTTCAACGAATCCAGGAAGCGTGCCGAGGAGTGACATCAGCCATGCCTGCCGATGTTTTGGCGTCAGTTAGGTTCCGTGCCCAATTGTGTTATGGTGCCCACGGTCGTCACATTGTGCATTTTGTTGATTAACTTTTTTTTTAAACTGTTTGAAGTAACTTGTTTGTGCAGTGTGACTGTTTGTAAGCTACAAACAGTTCACCACGTGATTGTGGGTGATTGGTTGGTCCGATTTGGATGATTTTTTTTTTTTTCTGTTTTTTTATGCTGAACAAGTTTGCAACTGGGTTTTTTTCTCTCTTACGGTTTTTGAGATAAATTTTGAATGTGTCCTAATTTGCATATTTGGGATGATGAAAAGTGCACCATGGGATAGGCCACCCACAACTTCCTATTCATTGGATACATCAAAATTGACATATCTGCTTCGGTTCAAAAAATAAAAGGGGGGTTCAGACTTTTGTATTCACCCTGTATATATACACAGGGTGGACCAAAAAAAACTTGCCACTGAAAATTTCTAAGTCCAATGGAAACTGTGCACAAAGGTGTGAGCGATTCCAGAAGGAAAAACGCTACCATTAATTTAGGCAGGTGTTAACGTTAAATGGAACGAGTAGATTTCTAGATGAGCTGAACATAATCTTAAATAATACACAAATTTAATACTTTTTAGATCATTATTTCTTTTATTGAATATCTATTGACTAATTGCTTTGTGGCATATTTAAGATCCGTCTCAAAAGTATAGAGACTTTTGTAAATTAAAGAAAACTTTCTATACGAGGATGTCACATGACAACAAAAAATATACACATTTTATTCGCATACTAAGTAACATAATCCTAGAATTTCAGGTGAAATTTATTTTTCGTTCATTGAAAAAAAAACAAAACAAATCAACATTTTATTACAAAAAAGGTGTCTCAAAAGCATAGAGACTCCCCTCGAAAGAGAGTCGGTATGGACCAATATGCAAATGTTATAAAGCAAATGTTAAAGTTTTACATTAAATCGGTTATTTAAACTGTATGTGAATGAATGAAATTGTCAATTTTAAAAATGCCACGTGGAAGAGACCTCACTCAAGATGAGATCAGTGAAATTTGGCTGCTGAAGGCCTCGGGCAGCACTGTTCAACAAATATGCAAGAAAATTGGAAGATCCAAGTCTGTGGTCTAAAAAGTAATTTCAGAACAACGAATAGCTACAGCGCAGAAGAGGACAGGACGACCAAAGACGACCAGCGATCCAGATGATCGCAGGATCATTCACCTGGCTACCACTGGAAAACTGTCACTGAGAGAGATATCACATGAACATGTGTGCAATGTATCCAAAGACACTGTTCACCGACAGATCAAAGCTGGTGGCAACTTACAAGGGAACCCCACATAGCCTAACCGCTTTAACAATGCAGTTCTTGTATGGCTATGAGTGCTGAAATTTTTTCGTTTTTGCGGTTTATTTTGAAAGAAACACAATTTCACACTCTCTTATTTTGCAAGCATCTATAGTAGCTTCAAATGAGTAACGTATTTCAATTTGGTGGAAATCTGTGACAAACATATTCGAGGGATTCCCTTGTTAGTATATTCTAAAAAACAGGTGACACACCACCGCTGACACACCGCTGACACACCAGCACAAGATTGCACGATTGCAGTGGGCCAAGGAGGATATGTCCTGGACTGATGAATGGCTTCAAGTGATTTTTTCCGATGAAAAAAAGTGTAATTTAGATGGGTTGGACGGTAATGCTTACTACTGGCATGATATGAGACGAGAACCGGAGGCATTTTACAGCAGACAACAAGGAGGTGGAGGTGTGATGGCTTGGGGAGGCTTTGCGTTCAATGATACTACGAGTTTAGCGATTCTTTCTGGAAGGCAAAATTCTCTGAAATATCAAGAGACTTTAAGTTGTCATTTCTGGCCATTTCTGCAGAATCTGGTTGGAGAAAAAGGCATTTTCCAACAAGACAATGCCAGCATTCATAGATCACAGGCAACAAAGGAATGATTCGATGCAAACAATTTAACCGTCATGAAGTGGCCAGCGAGAAGCCCTGATTTAAACCCAATAGAAAATCTATGGGGCATCATGACACGCATTGTTTATGCAAATGGACAAGAGTTTTCAACTGTTGTGGAGTTACAGGATAAAATTGAGACGTGCTGGTACAATCTATCACCAGATCTGCTTCAACACCTAATCACATCAATGAAAGATCGTGTATTTAAACTAATCCCCAGTGTAATGGGAACAGTATTTAGTTTTAAAAGCAAGTTTTCTTGGCAAGTCTCTATACTTTTGAGACACTTTTTTTGTAATAAAATGTTGATTTGGTTTTTTTTTTCAATGAACGAAAAATAAATTTCTCCTGAAATTCTAGGATTATGTTATTTAGTATGCGAATAAAATGTGTTTATTTTTTGTTTTCATGTGACATCCTCGTATGGAAAGTTTTCTTTAATTTACGAAAGTCTCTCTACTTTTGAGACGGACCTTATGATATACCACAAAGATCCAAACATCAACTATTATTTGGATCTGTTAAAATTGTCATTTATTTAATCAATAATTTTCCACTATCATTATGCACTTGACTTTATGTCAAACACGTGTGTCTGTTTATCAATTTTAATAGTTTTAACTTCATTTATCATAATCCTAATCACTTAAAATTAGATTTTCATAATCACTAACGCATACTCTTTAACCTCACGCAAACTTTCTCAGACAAATATTGCGTACTTGGAATTTATACATAACTTTTGCATAAGCCTATTCAAAACCTCGTTCTTTGTCATAAATTCATCGGCATTCCCTCTCAATCATTCTATCTCTCAAACCCGTGCTTCTTACCGATTGTTAACGGGCGAGAGAGACGCCAACCGAAAGGAGTTGCCTAGCAACACATCGCTCCATTTCATGGATAGACAGCGTAAAAAAAAAATTGAGCACGGAGATTAAAAAGCAAGCGTCGGCACGAAGACGGACACAACGCAATCTACTATGAAGGACTATATTTCCTGAGGTCCGTGATGTGAACTCCCTGATCAGAAAACTCCTGGAGCTCTTCCAAAGTGACCGATTGTCTGATGCCAAAGATGTATCCGACTGATGTGGTCAGGAATTTGGGAACTTCAAAAACAAGAGAATAAACGGAATACCGACATTTCGCTACAAGACACCTCCCTACAGACACCTCGTGACAGAGACACTTGGAGACAGAGACACCTCGCTCCGAAAAGTTTGCGAGGATTACACTTTTCTACACTTGTGCACAAGGTCAAATTCCAAACTCGTTTCCCTATTTACTATTACCCCCTTCCAAACTATTGTCACAGTTTAGGCAGACTGCTTTATAATAAATGAATACTTCCTCATTTACTTTGATACTCAAATGATAAATTAAACTTAAATTATTAATTGAATTGAGAAATTGTAAAAATTTAATAGTTTAAATCTTTTAAATTAGCTTTTTGATTAAATATGTGAAATTAGAAAACTCATGTTTACATTGTTTGAACAATAAAGCATGATTTTAGGATTTTTTTAAAATAATGAGCGATTATTTTAAAGTAAGTTATTGATATACGTATTAAAATGATATTCGCGATTTTTTATATTAAAAAATGAAAGGTTTTCCCGGATAAATTTATGATTAAATTTGGTGCACATTTTTTAAAATTTTGTTAAATTAAAATTAATTAAACAAGAGTCAGACTCCTGGATTAATTGGTTAATTAGACAAGTTTTATTCTAAAATGTGATCTAGGGAGGGCTTAGTAAATTCAATTTATGTGCGGAAAAATAAATGAGTAAAAGAAAGCAGTGCATGATTTGATCAACGGAAATATTTGAATAAAAATAAATTATACGCAATACGCAAAAGTAAATTCATTGTTTCTGCACACTTTAGTATTATTATGATAATAAGTTATTAGAATAATGTCTATTTACAGTACATTTTTTATTCAAAGAATTTCAGTTAATACAAAACTACTGAAGATGCCCGAAAGGATGACAGTTAACTCTAGGCAATAAAAATAACGTCCATTTACAGTACATTATTTATGCAAGGTAGAAATCCATCTTTTCTCTTTATGCATTACATATTTACTTCTAATATGTATTTTGCGTTATTTCACTGTTTTTTTTTTTCTGTAATTTCTTTTTCAATAATACAATGCATAATGTACTCCTCATTTTTTCCCTTCCAGTTTAGTTTGGGGCAAGCCCCAATGCACCTTGTCAAAAATTCTTCCCTCCCCTGCCGTCTAGAATTTTAACATCAAAAAGACAATGCCGTCTGTTTATTTATTATAAAAATTAAAGGATCACTTTCACGATGATTTGCTATCCTCTTTATTATCTTCTTTGTTTTATTATTGTCCTAGCTTTGATAGAGTGTATCTTTGTCAAGCTTTTACAAGTTCAATTCCTGTGTTCAATTTTTTTTTTTATTCCAGGGTTCTTATGTCTTGTCATTCTTTTCTTCTACATCCTTTATCTATTTATTACTGATTTTCTTTATTATCGTGTATCAGAGAAATATAACCCATAATTATAGAAATTTATTACACAATTAAAAAAAAAACAAACTTTGAATACATTTTTAATTGAATACCTCATTAAAATAAATATTTATTTTAAATTGTGCACTTAATTTAAAACGTGAGAGAAAAGTGGGGAGGTCTTGTTTATTGCAACTTTACATATTACAGCAAGGGAATTCTTCATTTAAAAAAAAAAAAAGAAAAGAAACAAGAGTGATAAGTGAAGGTGAATAATCTTTAATATGAAAGGAAGATGGCGAACCCCAATGAAGTGTTAAAGCATGTAATACAAAAAGATCTAATTTTATGATCTGTAAAGTTACTATTTCTCCGCAAATGTAACTACAGAGATGAAATCGAATGAAATCGGAAAATGAAAATTTAATTTTTATCATTATCAAACGCCAACAAAAGACCGAGTTTAATGTAAGGGCTAGATCACATAAGAAAATACGAATGAAAATAATAATTTATTTATTTTCTTCAAGATATTTCTTGTGCTGTTATGTAACATGTTTCAACATGGGGGGGGGGGGGGGGGGGGGCAGGGGGGGGGGGAATCTTGTTAATCCATTACTTTGCGTCATTGTCTTTTTGATGTTAAAATTCTAGACGCCAGGTGAGGAAAGAATTATTTTTTATGGGCAAAAAAATTGGGAAAGTCATCACGAGGTGTCTTGTAGCGAAATGTCGGTATCCCAGAATAAACACCAATGTCAGAAAATTTAACACATGCAGCAGCGTGCGATTTGTTGTAAAATTTAACGAGGAATTTCCCCGAATCTAACTTGGAGACATTGGGGGTTTTTCCGGTAAGAGACAATATCATAGATCTGAGGAGACGTCCTCCCCCGGGACCGTAGAATTGACATTGACATTTGGGGAGCCTGAGACATTGCTACTGGTCGTTCGATGAACAGAAATCAGTAGCCAAGGTCGAGCAGCAGCATTCAGCTGGTCAGAAATAGAACTTACAGAGCTAGGAGAGGTCTTGGAGGTAGCATTTGAAGTTGAAGGCACTTGTTTAATTTCGCCAGAGCTAGAGGAAGTAGCCTGTGAAGACACAGAACCTTGACTTGTCTTATCTCCTTGGTTTTTCCCATCAGATTTATTACCTTTAGATTTGTTTTTACGCTTTTTATCACTTCTTACGTCTTTAGAGTGCACCCTTATGGCTGGTCATTATGAGGGCTCCCATTGGAGTCTTGAGGGTTATTCCTCAGGCTTCGACGCATCTTCCCTGGAGGGGAGAGGCAAACACTTTTCCATCCCTCCACGTCGAGCTCCACATCCATTTCCACCTCCATCCTCTCCTCAGAAGAAGAGTGTCGGGGACGCGCGCTGAGGGGAGGGGAGTCCTCCATCTCGCTCACCAAGACAACAAAGCGGGAAGCGGCGCAGTTCGATTATAGAGAGGAAGCGAGGAAATTGCACTTTTTTTTTATTTTTATTAAACAGTTTTACTTTAAACAGGCACAAGATAAACCTTCTCCGGATAGAATTGTAAAAAGAATCAGAAGCAACTATACTTGTTCGGGCAAGACACTGGCAAAGCACCTTCTAAAATTATTTAACTTAGGAGCTAATTTTGATCAAACTGGCGAGGTCGCCATCTTGGATCGGCGATCAGAATTAGACTTAAGAACTTCACACGGGAGAGCAGGTGCCATTCGCAAACACGGGTCACATGGTGCGTACTTCATCTCAGACCAAAGAAAAAATGAGGGCGGAGTGCTGTGAACCTTACACTGCCTATTACGTAAATCACGCCTCCATCAAATTTTTTTTTTTTTAATTTTCTCGATAAAAAGATCAACATTTATGTTCGTCTCGTCATTTGTTACCATGTCGTTCCTTCACTCTACATCGTGTACGTGTTTAAAAAGCGAATTGGATATGTTTTCTGTTCCACCCACCCAGACATCCATTGAAAAATTCAGGTATGCAGAGTATCGACCCATTGCTTCCCTATCATCAGGAGGAACAATTGAATTTCTTGTCCCTGGAAATGCTGAAGAATACATTATTCTTTCCGAAACCATACTGTATGCACGTGTAAATATCAAAAAGGATGCGAACACTCCTTTAACGAAAGAGGAGAGCAAAACGGTCTTACCACGAAAGTTGTTGCTTCAAAAGCTATTCAAGCAGATCGATTTATTTTTTAACGGTAAACAAGTCAGTACGGGCAACGATTATTCCTATAAGAGTTACATTCAGACGCTTATCAACTATGGGTCTGATGCGAAAACTTCAATGTTAACCGGTTTGCTATGGTTGGCTAAAGATGACAGACAGCAAGCTTTTGCAGAGAGTGCGAGTCTCGATCTCGTTGGAAGGATTCACGTTGACCCCTGCCTACAAAATATACTCATTTTGAACAACGTATCGTGCAAATTTAGATTGATTCCTCAAAAATCCGAATTTGCAATCGACGTAAAAGGATTGGATGGTGTAGGAGCGAATCCACTTCAGCCCGTAACCGTATTTGAAGATGTATTGTTATACGTTAAGAAAGTTAAAGCCATATTACTCACTCATTCCCACGCCTTAGAAATGGCAACTGCAGTTTCCATACAGGAAGACTGATGTAAAAGTCCGTAGAGTAGGGACAACTTCTGCTCATATCGATAACGTTTTCCAAGGACAAATTCCTTCACGAATCGTAATTGGACTCATAAAACACAATACATTTAACGGATCTTATAAAGACCATCCCATGCATTTTAAAAACTTTAATCTCTCTTCTTTATCAGTTTCGATCGATGGAGAAATAATTGATGGAAAACCATTGGAAATGGACTTCAAAAATAAAAATTATGCTTTAGCTTATTTGAATACTTTTGCCAACTTGGGCATGCTGTACCATAATAGGGGAAACATGATCAGGGATTTACCGGCGATACTCTCTTCTGCTACGATTTAAGACCATACAAGGTGTCCTACGAATCGATATGTGCTTCGCTGAAAAGCTACCGCTGAACATTAACGTAATGATTTACAGCGAAATGGATTCCTTATTTCAAATTGATAAAGAACAAAACGTAATTTGCGAAAATCAAAAAAAAAAAAGGAATGGATGCTCAAAAAATATATACAATAGTGAAACCACGTTGCAAGCAATTTGCAGGAGTGTATCCACTGAATCATGTGCCTCGCGCACCTCGACAGAAAGACGAGTTTATGGTGCTTGGTTTATGGTATTTGGATGAGTGTCATCTCGAAGGCAGTCATTGGGTTGTGCTTGGAAGTCATGGAGAATATTTCGACAGCTATGGACTTATGCCAGACAAACTCTCCATTTTGAATTATTTATCGAACTGTAAGAGACGATTTTAGTATAATAACGAACGACTGCAGAGTTGCACGAGCAGAGTATGTGGACATTATTGCGTTTATTAGAAAGATGTCACGGATTGTCACCTAAATGTGTTGTGAACTAGCTGAAATCATTCCCTAATCCAGATAGATGCATATGTATATCTTTATGTGAATAAAATCATTAAGTAAAATATTTAAGGAAAAAAATGTGTGTTGATTTTTATTTTTTTCTTTTGCACATCAGGGAGGGCAAACATAGAATAAAATGAAAATTAATAATAATAATAATAAATAAATGTCATTAGATTGAAAAAGAAAAAAATACGTTATTACCATAATTTACGGTAATAATGCCGTGGCGTATCTATTAAAAAACGTTATAAAAAATGCTTGTGCAGCTTAACTATCATTGCGGCATATCTACCGGGATTTTTTTCCTAACAGCATGACAACAACGATTTCAGAAGTCTGATACTGCTTCGATGTGATGCCATTGCATTCAGTCCTGATGAAAATCAAACGAAATTAGCGCATAATATACATTACACTACCTTAATTTTCCTGTATATACAATGTACAGTTCATTATTTATTACATTAATTCACTTTTCATTTGTATTTCCCGTCGCCACTTTATCACATTGAAACAATGATGAAGTTGCCCTTCATGGGTTGAGAAGTTATATTCGTATTTTTTTTGACGACGGGAAATTCAAATGAAAAGTGAAATAATGTAATATAAAATCAACTATACGTTGTAAATACAGGCTAATTAAAGTCTAGTGATGTATATTATACGCTAATTTCGTTTGAAGTTCATTATACAACTTTTTGTTTGAATTTCCCATCGCCAAAAAAAATACGAATGTAACTTCTCAACATTTGAATTGCTTTGAAGTTAATTTTCTGTTCTGATGAACTTCAAATGAAATTAGCGTATAATCTACATCACAGAACTTTAATTACCCTGTATTTACAATGTATAATTCATTATATATTACATTATTTCACTTTTCATTTGAATTTCCCATCGCCCAAAAAAAAATACGAATGTAAAGAAATTTTAGGTGGGGACAAAAAATTTTTCTGGACAAAAACTCCAACTCCCATCGGAGAAAATTCTACTTCTGGATTGTTTACATCCATAATGATGTTATTCTTTTTTATTTATTATATGTGGTGTTTGATATAAGAAAAGCATTTATTTAAAAACAACATACAAAAATTAATTCAATATCCAAAGAGTGAATTTGTTCATCCACAAGTTGGAAAGGGTTTTGTCCTGATGAAATTACAGTGTAATATACATTAATTATTGTGCATATACAGTACCAGTTCATTATACAATAAATTAATTCATTTTTTATTTGAATTTCTCGTCACCAACATCTAATACAAAAATAACTTCTGCCAAAGATCACTACTTCAAATAGAGACCATCAATATTGATGGTCTCTGCTTGCAAACTGCTTCGAACTACTGTCCTGATGAAATAATGAACTATACATGTAAATACAGGGTAATTAAAGTTCTGTGATATAAATTATACGTTAATTTTGTTTAAAGTTCATCAGAACAGAATGCCACTTTATCACATCGAAGTAATGTTGAAGTTGGCCTTCATGGGTTGGGAAGTTACATTCATATTTTTAAGGCGACAGGAAATTCAAATGAAAAGTGAATTAATGTAATACTGTATATAATGAACTACACATTGTAAATATAGGATAATTAAAGTACTGTGATGTATATTATACGCTAATTTCGTTTGAAGCTCATTATACGACTTTTCATTTGAATTTCCCGTCGCCAAAAAAAAAATTACGAATGTAATTTCTCAACCCATGAAGAGCAACTTTATTTCGCTGTGATAAAGTGGCGATGGGAAATTCAAATGAAAAGTGAATAGATGTAATAAATAATGAACTGTACATTGTATATACAGGAAAATTAAGGTACTGTAATGTATATTAGGTGCCAATTTCATTTGATTTTCATCAGGACAGAATGCAACTGCATCACATCGAAGCAGTATCAGTTTTCTGAAATCGTTGTTGTCATGATTGCACATCACAGAGTTGCTTGTCCACCATACAAAGCTATTGCTGACGATAATGATGAAAATAAAGAAAAAAGAAGAACAATGTTTGAATCTTCCAGAAGAATATTTGACTGTTGTTATTCATTCCGGTTTTGAAGATTTCTCTTAAATTAGGCCAATTCGTATTACTTGTCTATCATAAAAAGGGAGGGGGCGGCATAACTATCGCTGCGGCGTAACTAGTTCTTTTTTTTTAAATAATAAGTTTTTATCAATGCGGCTTATCTAACACTGCGGCGTTATTACCGTAGATTACGGTAATAAAAAATTAGATGATAATTTTTTGTATTTTTTTTTCTTTTCACACAGAACTCAAAAAACATTTCAATGCGACATACACTGTCATATCACTGAATTATGACCACCCGCTTAGTAATGGGAGTAGCCACCCTTCGCCTCTATAACTGCTGCTAGGCATCATGGCATGGACGCAAGAAGTGCGCGGTATGTGTCAGATGGGTGCGCAGTCCATTCAAGAGTCATAGGTGGAGGGTCCAGCTGCCGTACATTCAAGAGTCATAGGTGGAGGGTCCAGCTGCCGTACATGGCGATCCAAGTGCTACCACAGATGTTCGATTGAATTGATGTCCGGCGAATTAGCGGGCCAAGGGAGCACTCGAAAGTCAGTAGAGTGTTCCTCGAACCAATCCAGAAGGAGACGTGCCTTATGGCAGGGTGCATTGTCCTGCTGGAACGCACTATTACATTGGGGGAACATCGTGAGCATGTACGGGTGCACTTGGTCTGCTACGATTAATAGATAGCCACAGGCTTTCAAATTGCCCTCTAGACGAATCAGTGGACCTAACTGCTCCCAACAGAAGATCCCCCACATATGCACACTACCCCCACCAGCCTGTTTCAAGCCCACAATAGCCTCCTGCAGTCTCTTTTCATGGCGTTCATGACGCACTCGCCATCGCCCATCAATCTTATGGAGCAAAAACCTTGACTCGTCGGAGAAGGAGAACTTAGCCCACTCGTCTGTGTGCCAATGGCAGTGCTCACGTGCAAAGTCTAGGCGTCGTTGACGATGACCCCTGGTCAACATGAGTCCAGCAACCATGCAGGCCCATCCGTAGAAGGGTGCGTTCAATGGTAATGTCGGATACACGTCTGTTGGCACCACTGTTGAATCTGGTGGTCAGTTGATGAACTGTGGCTCTCCTGTCACCTTTTACGAGTCGTCGTAGGTTCTGCTCACCCCGTTGGTCGATGGCTCGTGATTCTTTACAGTGATGTCGTTGGGACGCGATTTCTGTCCCTGCTGTCCACTGTTTGTACACCTTCACTACAGCGGACCGTGAACAGTTTACAAATTGCGCCGTTTCGGAGATGGTGCCACCCTTGCTGCGATAGCCTATTACATCCCTTTTTGGATGTCCATTAAATCCGGACATTTACCCATCTTGAGGCTCGTGCACCTGCCATTTGATGCACCAGCTTTAAAGCTTTCTCAGCCTGTTATGCAAATTTTGCAATGTGTAATCATTGTTGGGGCGAACCATGCATGTGCCTTGTCAGGGTATCCGGACTGGTCATAATTCATTGATATGACAGTGTATGTGGACGAGTGTATAACTACAAAAGAAATTTAATGAGCCACCGCAGGAAAAAACATGGTGTGCAAAATGGAATTTCATTAAAATTCACTTGTTTAATATGCATGCAATTGTACTGTACCAAGAGGGATTTGCAAACTCTACTCTCCATGACCCTTTGTCATCATCCCCAGTTTTACCGCAGGGCATTAATGAGCACCTGAGTTCAAGCTCGACCTCGTTTCTCCTTTCTCAGATTGCACCATCATCATCCCCCTTGAAAGACATTACCCATGAAAATGAGCCATCGACCTCGAGACCAGTTCTTCAAAGCATATCACCAAGTGCATCTCTTCTCCTCCCTCCTCTGAAGGTACAACAAGAACTGGTTCGACAGATAATGGCACACCTTCTTTCCAACAACATGTGACAGCTCATTGGCATTTTTTCAATGTTATTCTTATACATATAAGCACGAAAAGACTGATATTTACACGTATTTTCAAGAAATAAGAAAAAGTTTAGAAAACGTTTTTGAAACTGTGATGATGCAACTCGAACGAGTTTGTTTTTTGATTTGTTTAGCGGTAAAACATTAAAGAAAAAACAATCTGATGATTCATTTGAATCGATGCCGTTTATTGTGTTCGGTAACAAGATTGGTTTTATTACTATCAGAAATTTCATCGACTATTAACGATGTGATAGAAAATTTGGTGCACCAGTTCGAAACGTATCAAAAAAATGGATGTGGACTATGTCGTCCACTGATAAATGCGATGTACATTTTGGTATGTAACGCCAGTTTTCTGGTAGCTGTAAATTTAAGCTCGACAAATTATTAAAAAATAAGAGCATTGCTCAATGTGGAAACTGACAACAATTCCTGTTTTATATATTCTGTCTTTGTTTCAACGGAGTGATGTTGAATATTACATGCAGTTTATGGGAGAACTCAATTTAAACTGAGTAACATTCCCTACTCTAATTACATACATTTCAAAATTTGAAAAACAAAACGATCTCTCTGTAAACATGCACGGTTATGAAAAAAACCCCAGTCTTTCCTTTATACATATCAAAAACGAAATGCAAACAGGAGATTAATTTATTGTTGCTTGAAAACGGACATTAGTGTACCATTCTGAATTTTTGTCGATTAGCCAGGGCGAGTGGAAAAAAACCGCAATGTTTGTCGCTACTGTTTGTCTATGTTTCGCAGAAAAATTAGAAGAACACGAGAAAGACTATCGATCGAATAAACATCAACGTTTAGAGATGCCCAAAAATCCAAAAATGACATTTAATCGATATGATTATCAGTTGAAGGTATCGTACATCGTGTATGGTGATTTCGAATGTATTTTGCCAAAGGAACAAACAAGCGTTCCTTCTAACAAATGTAGTTCCTTACAACAAACTCAGCATCACATTCCTTGCGGTTATTGTTATATTATCTTGGATTACAAAGGGAATGGGTTCAAAAATAAGCTTTATAGGGGAGACGACTGCATAGAGCATTTTTTTAAAAACATGGAAACTGATTACAATGAAATACAAACAAAATTAACAACATCAAAGCCTATGAAACTAAATTTACAAATTCACGAACATTTCAAAACTGCGGCTCATTGTCACATATGTGAAAAGATCTTTCTACCCGCTGAAATAAAAGTACGTGATCACTGCCACATTATCAGAATCTATCGCGGAGCGGCACGTCAGAAATGCAATTTGCTTTACAAACCTAAGAAGAAGCTTCCTATTTTCTTTCACAATCTTAAATCACACGATTCACATTTCATCGTGCGCGCATTGTCTTATTTCAGTGAATTGAATATTCAAGTAGTCCCACAAAACACCGAGCGATACATAGCAATACAAATTAAACATCTTCAATTTTTGGACAGCTGTCAGTTTCTATCTGCTAGTTTAGACACATTAGTGCAATTCAACGACAAATTTCCTTTGTTAGAAAGTGTGTTTCCAAAAATCATGAGATATTAAAGCGAAAAGGAATTTACCCTTATGGATATATGACAGACTTTCAAAAATTTACAGAAACTTCTTTACCACCAAAACACGAGTGTTACTCTTCAATCAAAGAAGAAGACATAAGCGATGAAGAGTATGCATACGCACAAGAAAGACGGAAGAGAATGGGTTGTCAAAATTTGGGAGAGTTTCACGATCTTTATCTCTTAGGATGTAACACAGTGTTTCCCAACCTTTTTTGTGCTATGCCCCACCTAAACCTTTCTAAAACTCTCATGCCCCCCCCCCAAATATATATATAAATATTTAAAAATTGAAATGTTCATTGAAGAAACATGAATGAACGACAGAGTCGTCATATGATTAACTTAAACTATGGTGGTGGGGCGTGGGCCCCACGGTTAGAAAACACTGATGTAACGCTTTTAGCTGACATTTTCCAGCAATTTCGCGCACTATGTGACGAATATTACAGGCTTGACCCTGCTCATTTTCCATCGCTCCCGGGTTTATTGTGGGAAGCTGCAATGAAAAAAACAGATGAATCTTTAGAAGTTTTGACAGACAAGGATCTTTACATGTTTTTGAGAGAGCAGTCAGAGAAGGGATATCAATTATATCTCAGCGTTATGCAAAAGCTAACAACTCCCTTGTAGAGGGATATGACAAACAGGCCCCCATCTCTTATTTATTCTACATAGATGCTAACAATCTTTACGGACATGCATTGCCTCGACCCCTTCCTTATTCCGATTTTCGTTGGATGGATCCTAACGAAATCGATCGTTTTGACATCCTTAAATTAGATGAAAACGATGAAATTGGATATTTCTTAGAAGTCGATCTTCTTTACCCTGATGAAATGCATGATTCTCATTGTGATTATCTGCTAGCAGCCGAGAAACTTGTCGCAACAAGCGAAATGCTGTCACCCTTCATCAAAGAATTACAAGCATAGTATAATTTCCTCAGAAATCTGAAAAATTAATTCCTCACTATCTTCCACATAGAAAATATATGTGTCATCATAAAAATTTAAAATTTTATCTCGATCATTGGTTAGTTCTGGAGAAAATACACTGCATTGTGCGCTTTCATCAAAAAGCTTGGTTGAAACCTTACATAGAATTCAATACGATGAAAAGACAGGCATCTTCGAGTAGTTTTGAAAAGAATTTATTCAAATTGATGGATAACGCAATATTTGGGAAAAGTTTGCAAAACGTACGCAGGCAACAAGTTATTAAATTCAGCACGAGTGA
The DNA here is from genome assembly GCA_023313115.1 of Rhysida immarginata. NCBI lineage: Eukaryota > Metazoa > Arthropoda > Chilopoda > Scolopendromorpha > Scolopendridae > Rhysida > Rhysida immarginata. The sequence continues at coordinate 64,201 of JAHWFO010038280.1, read as the reverse complement.
AGAGCGCTCGTTAAAACTATATATTTTTTTTATTTTTTTATTTATTTTTTTTTTTTTAGTTTGAAGGAAACAAGAACGAAACAGTTAAAATAGATTACATGTACTTTTGTTGTTTCATTTTTTGAAATTATTACAGTTCAGATTACATGTACTTTTATTGTTTCATTCATGCATTAAGTAGTGTAATAAATACCAGAAATCATTTGAACTAAATAAAATGTTCTTGGACAATTGACCTTTATCATAAACTCTCGTTCTCACCCCTTCTTAGCCTTCGTAGCCTTGACTACCCACGTGATCACATACAAAATGGCGTCCCTTGGGTGTGTTGCAAGCACTTGTGACTTAAGTAAAATTCATTTTTTTACATTATCCATAGGGCTAGATTTCCTACATGAAAAAAATTTATACACAAGACGTTGTATGGAAAAAGGGTTTAGATTTTACTGTGGGGGGTATATTAAAGATATAAACATCGAAGATACCGAAGAACAACATTTCAAGCTATTTGCTACATGCTGGAGAAATCTGCTATTTGCATGTTGTTTGAGTATTTCTTGCTGGATTCTATTTCTTTCAGCAAGCCGACAAGCTCGTTCACAAATCAAGACTTTGTTTGGTGAAATGTGGACAGATGATTTAGGGAGATTTTGAGTTGGTAGGGCTCCTGCACGTAACTGTTTTCTTTTATATGTATAACCTAAGTAAAAATAATAAGAATGCATTAGTGTTAGTTATAATTCCAGCTCTAATCACATAAAGAAAAATATTAGAATTTAGTATTATTGATCTAAGGAGTTTAAATGATTAATTTTAAATTTAATGTGGTTAGTCTCCTTTTAATGGGGAAAATCGTAAAATTAAAATTTAATAAAAATAAAAAATAAAAAAATAAAGTCACCAATCTTGAAAAACGATGAAGAAACTTGTGAGATGGAAGAAAAATTTAAAGGATGTAGTCTATTGAAGATGTTGTTGATAATAGAAATAAATTTAGTCTATTGAGGATGTAGATGAAGTCTTGTGAAGATAATGTTGATAGTGGAAAACGATAATCTTGAAGGAAGTGTTGGTTTTGAAATACAGATGAAATTTTGAAGAGGGATCCAAATATTTGGGATAAAATTTATATAAAACGTTTTCGAGAATATTTCTCATCATCAGTAGGATAAAACATTTTTGAATAGTGAAAACGGTTGGAATAAGAATTTAACAATTGATATAAAGATGATGAAGCTAAGTTGGTTGTTGTATACTAGGGTGATTGTTGTTTAAAAGCAGTGTCCATTTATTGTTTATCTCTATTGATGGCTTGGCTAAATTTTTGTTATTTGGAATGATATTTATTGTTTCTTTAATTAATCTTTTTTTATAATTTTCTTCTTATCCAATGATTATCGTTTATAATGAACACTTCCTTCAAGATTATCGTTTTCCACTATCAACATTATCTTCACAAGACTTCATCTACATCCTCAATAGACTAAATTTATTTCTACTATCAACAACATCTTCAATAGACCACATCTTTTAAATTTTTTCTTCCATCTCACAAGTTTCTTCATTGTTTTTCAAGATTGGTGACTTTATTTTTTTATTTTTTTCCCACTTTATTTTTTTATTTTTTTGTTTTTATTAAATTTTAATTTTACGATTTTCCCCATTAAAAGGAGACTAACCACATTTAAATTTAAAATTAGAGTTTAGTTTCTAAAAGCAAGAAAATTTCCAGAATAATAATAATAAATGAATGATAAATATTAAAAATGAAGCCTTTCTATCAGATAAATATTCGCTACAGATTTCAAAGAATAAAAACTTACTACAGATTTCAAAGAAAAAATATTTACTACAGATTTTAAAGAATAAATTTGTATGAACTATTACAGAGAAGTAAAAAATATTATATTTACCTTCCAATACTCGGTAGTCTTCAACTGCAAAATGCTTACAGCAAATCCGTGTAGAAAGGAAAGAAATTTTTTTTCCGATACGTAACTTGTGTAACCACTGAGTTTGTAGAGCTTTTTCTTTTGGAAAACGATGGAAACTAACACCTTCATCACCCTCCTCACTCTGACAATTGGGAACACAACAGTATTTAACCATTGCAACAAAAATTTTGAATGACAACAATTAAAACTTTCAATTTTGATCAGTCAACAAATGCGGTTAACACGACCAGCGTCCGCCATTTGCAATTTGTAAAAAATCAGTGACGTTTAGTCACGTGATTGGCAACCAATCACAATACAGGGGATAAAGGTCAATTACAAGAGATGAACGCAGTGGCTGTTGAAAAGCTTGGCTGATCGAAATCTGTTCAATTACACTGGCGGAAAAGAAATCCCAACACCACGAAGGACTTGTGCTAGATGAAAGAAATTTGGACAGTGTATTCAGCTATGGTATTTATTCAATTGATTCAAGTTTCAAGGTTACAACTTATAGGGGGCGCCACCAGCACCACCCTGTACATGGTGAAAAGCACAGACTTTAGTACCAGCTGTTGTCGCCGTGCTGGTCTATGCAGGCCTGCACACGTGCATGCATACAGTTGTAGAGATGCCGAATGTCGTTTTGTGGTATGGCATTCCATGCCTGTTGTACCTGGATGGTCAGATCAGCGACAGTTGTTGCTGGTTGTGGAAGAACCCTGACACGGCGTCCGACCATGTCCCAGACGTTCTCGATGGGCGACAGATCTGGTGATCGTGCTGGCCATGGTAGGATCTAGACACCCTGAAGGGCACGTTGGGTTGCAGCGGCAGTGTGAGGTCGAGCGTTATCCTGTTGGAACAGCCCCCCTGGCATACGAGCCATGAATGGCAGCACAATGTTCAACAACCATCCGAATGTAAACATTTGCCATCCTGGTGAATGGGATAACCACCAGGGGGGTCCTGCTGTCGTACAAAATCCCTCCCCATACCATAACGCCAGGGGTGGGGCCAGTATGCCGACGACGGATACAGCTCGGTAACAGGACTTCCCCACTCCTCCTCCTGACCCTTATGCGACCATCACTCTGACCCAGACAGAAACGACTTTCATCCGTGAAGACTACAGACCTCCATTCTGCCCTCCAAGTCGCTCTGGCTTGACACCACTGAAGAGGTGCCGCACGGTGTTGAGGGGCAAACATGCCATAGGGCGCCTGGAGTGGAGGTTCCTGGCTAGGAGACAGTTCCGAATTGTGCATGGAGTGACGTTGGGTGCCACAGCAGCCCGAATGCCTGCTGCAGATGCTGTCCGATTTGCCACAGCCATCCTACAGATGCGCTGGTCAACCCTGTCTCCAGTGACCGGGGGTCGTCCAGATACCTGGTCTCCTGGTAATCCTGCCTTCCCTGGACCATTGCTGCCAACAGTTGTACACAGTGGCAACGTCTCGACCCATGCATTCTGCAATAGCACGGAACGAAAGTCCACCCTCTCGAAGGCCCACTATACGTCCTCGTTCGAATTGGGTTAGCTCCCCAAATTCACGTCGCAGTCGCCTTCGAGACATGTTTTACGTACTCTATCACACACATCCACAAGTGTCTGAAGTGACACAGACGACCGTCTGATCTCCTTTATATCTGTCATTGGAATGTCTCATTTGCATGTACAGGGTGGTGCTGGTGGCGCCCCCTATAAGTTGTAACCTTGAAACTTGAATCAATTGAATAAATACCATAGCTGAATACACTGTCCAAATTTCTTTCATCTAGCACAAGTCCTTCGTGGTGTTGGGATTTTTTTTTCCACCAGTGTATTATCAATAAACAGTGGCAAGAGAAGTTATAATAAATGAAACTTGATCACAGTAACATTTTCGCGAACGCATCTTGTTGTCGCCATCTTGTTTTCGAGAATTCACTTTTGCACTAGCTTTTGCATATGGAAAATTAAGAGAAAAAAAGGATATTAATATACTGTATATTGTATATTCTGTACGATATACAGTGGATTCTCGTTTTTACGAATCTCTGGGGACCAATAATATTTATTCGTAAAATCCGAACTTCGTAAAAACCAGACCAGAAAATTTAAGAAAATAATGATTTATTTGCACAATAAATAATTTTTTACACTTTTTTTTTTTTTTTTTTTTTTAGATAAATTAATAACAATTTTAAAAGTCAAATAAAAGTCAATTTGATTTTGAAAATAGTTTAAAAATGTTTGTTGCAAATTTAATACTTTCTCTCAATATGATTTGATAATTCAAAAAATTTCAAAAATTTATCTGGGGGATTTTTCAAGAGTATAAATGTTTTTGCAGTATATTTAAAGAGTTTTTAATGTCAGACGATGTTATTATAGGTTCCTCTTGGGCTTCTTTGTCATCTCTATCATTAATCTTCTCTTCGACGACGCCATCTTTCATTAAATCACAGACTAATCATAGACGAAGTTACCACTACCAACAAACTCGGAATATTTGCTATTGAATTTCAACCTAATTTTTAAGTTTTCCCATGGTTCGAATTCTTCGAAATCGGTATCACTAATGTCTGCTTGACTTTCGAAATCTGTGATGTTCCGGGTTAATCGGAAGCCACATGTAATCGGTGAGGGTTAATCGGTGAGGGGTAATGCGTTTTATAGTTCTTTTTGTTTTTTAAGTAACTGCAATACATTGTAGTTTGTAGTATGGAGGTTATGATCATTGTTAATAAAATGTTATTTAGTAATTTTGAATTCTGCTATTTGTGTAGTGGCTTTAATTTCCGTTCAACTGGTAAGAGAGAAAGAGAATGCGTGGTTGTTGAGTCAGTTGTGGAGCATTAATTTGCGCAAGTTTATCGTTGTTGTTTGTCTAGTTTTAGTTATTATAGAAAAAATTACTCTTTGTGTTGTTTATCGTTCATTCATTTGTCTTAGATGGGTGAATGTGATTGTTGCAATTGTAGATTAAACACGTTTATTGTTTTGGTCGTTGTTGGGGGTTGGGATTGTTGAGAGCGATTCCTAAAAGATCGTCTCAGCCTCTAGAGTGAATTGTTGTAGAAATTCTGGGAATATGCGTGGAATTTGCGTGTTATGTTGTGAGTGTTTGTTGTAAAAAGAGTTCGGTTTTTGTTTCCGTACGAGTCGGACGTTTTTTAAGCTGAACAGAACTATGTTGTTTACGTTTTTGGAACGTGTAGCCAGTAGAAATTTAGTCATTGTAGTTCTTGAAATTTAAGTTTATTAATTGCAAGAGTTTAGTTTCTACCGTTGAATCAAGCACGTATGAAAGAAGCACTGAATAAGTAAATCTACCGAAGGATAGATTCCAGAAGTTGGAATTTCACCTGGTAACGTACAGATGGAATGACAACCAGCCAGAGCGACTCATTTCATACTTGGAGCAAGATGTCTTACAATGAAGTTAATTACGATAAAGGTGATGAAGAATGTCAAGAATTGGCAAGTGATTTTGCTACTTATTTCTGACGCGTAGAGTGGCATATTTCCGAGAAGTCAGCGAACTCTGTAGATACCAGGTCTTTGAGCCTCCCGACGAAGATTCCGAAAGGAGCCTCACGCTGTACTTTTGCGTGTTAAATAGCTCCCACTTGATAAAAAACTTTCCGCCGTCGGACTTCTGTAAAAACTAATGAATGCTGTACTTACTGGTTATAAGCTTAAGAGTAAAAATTAACATTAAGATTTTGTTAAAAGCACCCTCAGCACCAGTCAGTGAATAATGAGTTGTGCAAATATCATGGCTAATGCGTGGGAAATTGGGAATTTGTTCTGGCTGCTCTGCACTACGTGCTATCGAAAGCAGGAATAAGCATCCTGTACTGAGCAGTGCGGCCTCAGAACCCCGCCAGTGGCTGCTGGGTCTAGTGTCGGCATCCACCAAGAGGGGTTTCTGTACTTCCTCCCTTCTATGTTTGATTAAAGGAAGTGCATTGCGCCATAGAGCGTATATACGACAAGGAATATTTATTTGGGGGTGCGACGCTATGGCAAGGGCTCTACAGCTCTGATAATATTTTCCTGATCTGGTCGCAACCTGAAGCATGATATGGGCCATTGCACCCACTGACGTAGTGCATGAGAGTGCCAGCATGTTCTTAGTTAAAGCATCGCTCAGTGTATGTTAAGTGTGAAAGCTGGTTTTTATTAATAGTTCATGGGGCCCCATCGTGTTTAAATGGTTTAGGCTAATTAGAGATTCACATTGTTTATTATTGTATCTACATCGGTAGAAAACTGTTGAATAAATTTGTTTTGTGAGTCATCGAATCTAGTGTTGAGTCAATGTTTACCCATCCTTCTGGTTCTGAACTTTTAGCAACCCCATTTCCAAGCACTGTTTATCGTCGGTGTGTTTATTCTTGCTAAGTGAGGGGGTGGGGGAACGCTACACTGGCGCCCAATTCCGGACTACCGAGGGTGCCTTGACCCAGCATTTGGTTGGACTTAGACCGAAGTCAGTGTGAACCTATGTGTTTGGATGTAGTAAGTAATAGGAGTGTGGACTGAATGATAAAGGGGCGCATATACTGATGTGTGATGGGTTCTGGATTTGTTGTTGTGCGTTGTGTGAAATGGGGGTCTATGGTGATACGTTGGGTGGTCGCGATGGGTGCATGAAACGCGTCCAACGCCTGGAGGCACTAGTAGAAAAATTAGTGCAACTAGTGTCCAAGGTGGTGCAGAATGGGAACCATGCACAATGGTCTAACGGGAGCGAGGCCAGATCGGGCTCTCCCAAAGAATACCACAGTTCCCCGACGAGCATCCTGGAACTATAACCTAACCTAACCTAACCTGTAAGCGAAGGCTGGAGAGTAGTTCAGTCCGGGGCAATGGCTGAGGGGTTGCACTAGGGTTTTAATGTGGAATTAGGTGCACCATTACCATGCCCGTTCACCACACATTTGGATGGATGGATGCCAGGGAGCACGGATGTAATTGGGGCAGCATTTTCTGTTCATGGGAGCATGCCCATGTTTGATACGGAGCTGATGCCAAACGGGTGTACCAATGTCGAGAACGTGCCGGAAGAAGCAACGAGTGGGGGATCACGGGATCGAGGGGCAATCCAAGTTTTACCAACGTTGAGTGACCCGGATGAGGATCTCACTCCTATGATAGATGGGGAAACCCATGGGTATCGGTCCAATCAGTGATTAGCTCCTGGGAAGATTTACCTATGGAGGGGAGAGAAAACAGTGAGGTACGGGCAGAATGCTTCTCGGATGAAGTCCTCACAACCCAGGGAATGGAATTATCAGATGTTGATACTGGGGACGGAAGGATATCCGAAACAAGGAGCACTGATGTTTCCCGAGTAACTGATGAACCACTTTCTGAGCCTGTGCAAGGCAAAATTTCAGAACGAGATGGGGGGCAAGCAAATAGCCCATCACGAGATAAGGTAAAGCGTCGCGTATGGGAGGAAAGGATAGAAGTACGTCACTCAAGGCTCGATTGTACAGTAATGATGTTGGAGGATGCTCAGATGGACAAAGGTAGAAAAGCAGCACCAAAGGGGTGCGTCAATGGTAGCGTAAAGCCGGAGGGCGAGAGTGTTTGTGAGCCTTGGATGAAAAGAAAAGCTCAGTGCGGCGTTAGACACCGCACGAAAAATAAAAAAAGAGGGTGGTGTTGTAGAACGTGGAATTAGTGATAATAGGAAGCCACGGTCCTTGAGAGGGATGCGTGAGGTGTTGGCAGCATGTGGTACGAGTCTTCAGCCTCGCAAATGGGCGGCGGCTGTGGCCCTGGCCCGGGCGTTTGCCATCTGTTAGGTGGGGTGGTGAGCCGTCTTGCGGAGCGATTTCTGATTATGTTTGTTGTGTTTGTGTGGGAGTTTATGTGGAGGTTTAATGAGGAAGTATGAGCGTATGTTTGATTAAAGGGTATTTGTTATAGTGTTAGTGAGCACCAAGCATATTAGATATTGTTAGTTTGGAGTATGACTTGAATGTCGAATCTTGGGATATGTAAATGGGTAATAAACAGATATCGGTTTATGTTTAATTGTTTACTATTTAGAATGAGGTAAACTTATGAGTGGAAGGCAGCGTAAAATTGAAATTATGAAAAGGTGTTAGTAGAGTGGTTGTAGCTAGGGATAATAGGTATTTGCAAATGGGTTGTTAATTGTGGGCGCCACTTTGATTTCATCGTTCCGCAAGACAGCGTTTTGGGGTTTTTTTTGAAAGAGATGGTACGTGGTTTTGTGTGTGAGGTACAACGTGTTATGAGTGAGTGATGAGAATGTTTGTTGTTTGATAATTGGTTAAAATATTTGCGTCGATAGCGAGTTCTTAGAATTCTGTGATGCCAGATTTTGCTATCGCGGTAGTTTTGCACTGAAATCACATTGAGTACAGCCTACGAGATCTGTTCAAAAAAAAAAAAACGACCGAACATTTGCCATAGCCCATTTTATGTGGTTTTGTGTAAGCTCGAACATAACCCTTGACAGGGTGTGTTCAAGGTCTTTCTTCGGGTGCAAGTGACGTTCCGGGTTAATCGGAAGTCACGTGTGTCCGGCGAGTGGTAGTGTGTTTTATAGTTTGTTTTTTTTTTAAGTAACTGCTATACATTGTAGTTTGTAATATGGAGGTTATGATCATTGTTAATAAAATGTTATTTAGTAATTTTGTATACTGCTATTAGTGTAGTGGCTTTTATTTCCGTTCAACTGGTAAGAGAGAAAGAGAAAGTGTGGTTGTTGAGTCAGTTGTGGAGTGTTAATTTGTGTAAGTTTGTTGTTGTTGTTTGTCTAGTTTTAGTTAATATAGAAAAAATTACTCTTTGTGTTGTTTATCGTTCATTCGTTTGTCTTAGATGGGTGAATGTGATTGTTGCAATCGTAGATTAAACGAGTTTACTGTTTTGGTTGTTGTTGGGGATTGGGATTGTTGAGAGTGATTCCTAAAAGATGGTCTCAGCCTCTAGAGTGAATTGTTGTAGAAATCCTGGGAATGTGTGGAATTTGCGTATTGTTATGTTGTGAGTGTTTGTTGTAAAAAGAGTTCAGTTTTTGTTTCCGTATAAGTCGGACGTATTTTAAGCTGAACAGAATTATGTTTTGGCAGACATGTTGTTTATGTTTTTGCAACGTGTAGCCAGTAGAAATTTAGTAATTGTAGTTCTTGAAATTTAAGTTTATCAATTGCAAGAGTTTAGTTTGTACCGTTGAATTAAGTATGTATGAAAGACGCACGGAATAAATAAATCTGCCGAAGGGTGGATTTCAGAAGTTGGAATTTCGCCTTATAACGCATAACATACACATGGAATGACAACGAAGTTAATTACGATAAAGGTGATGAAGAATGTCAAGAATTGGAGAGTGATTTTGCTACTTATTTCTGACGCAAAGAGTGGTATATTTCCGAGGAGTTAGCAAACTCTGTAGACACCGGGTCTTCAAGCCTCCCGTCGAAGATTCCGAAAGGAGCCGCAACGCCCTCCCGCTATACTTTCGCGTGTTAAATAGTTCCTACTTGATAAAAAACTTTCCGCCGTCGGACTACTGTAAAAACTAATGAATGCTGTACTTACTAGTTATAAGCTTAAGAGTAAAAATTAACATTAAGATTTTGTTAAAAGCACCCTTAACACCAGTCAGTAAATAATGAGTTGTGCAAATATCATGGCTAATGCGTGGGAAACTGGCAATTTGTTCTGGCTGCTCTGCACTACATGCTGTCGAACGTAGGAATAAGCATCCTGTAAAGTAGCAGTCCGGCCTCAGAACCCCGCCAGTGGCTGTTGGGTCTAGTGTCGGCATCCACCAAGAGGGGTTTCTGTACTTCCCCTCTTCTATGTTTGATTAAAGCAAGTGCATTGCGCCATAGAGCGTATATACGACAAGGAATATTTATTCGGGGGTGCGACGCTATGGCAAGGGCTCTACAGTTCTGGGAATACTTTCCTGACCTGGTCGCAACCTGAAGCATGATATGGAGCATTGCACCCACTGACCTAGTGCATGAGAGCGCCAGTATGTTGTTAGTTAAAGCATCGCACAGTGGGCTGAATTTAAAATTATCAGGACAAAAGTCATTTTTTCAACTTTTTTTTTTCGATGGAACAACGGTTGAAAATTGTTCTTAGATGTGTAAGGAACTGTTTATAACAATTAAAACACTTTGTTTGCACAGACGTATCGAGTGACTGAGGTGTGAAGTTGCAACAAGTCTGCTGTCTTAACAGATTCCACAGCACCTCCTCAACAGCAGATTACAATTCATTCTACGATTGAAGTGGTCAGTTTTTGGCTGAGAAGCAAAACAAAGGATGGAAAAGAAAGCTAAAGGTACGAGGATTTTGATTTTTATATTATAAATAAGATATTTTAGTGCAGTTGTTTACTGCAATTAAGAAACGGCGATTATTATAGATTACTTCCTAAGCTATGAAAACACTTAAAAACATTTAAGGCTACAGAAAATGTTCCGCTAGATACCACAGCGAAATTGGTTTTAAAGTAACGTTAAACACCTCTTTTTTTTGAATTAAGAAGAATTAGCTGCTCAGAGCTGCTCTCAAAATTTATTTTTATTTTTTTTGACTCTCCGTCATTCAACCATCAACAGCTGTCGAAATGATGCATCATTCTGAAATTTTGCTTGAAAATGTTCGTAATCTTGTTTTGTCATAGCTTCAATTTCTTTGAAATACTCTACTAACCAAATTCATGGATAAAAAAGGTAATAAAGCTAGAGGCTCCTTCGTCGAAAGTACCTTTATGTCGAATAATTTCGACAACTGTTGACGGCAAAATGACGGAGAATCTAAAAAAATAAAACTAAATTTTGAGAGCAGCTCTGAGCAGCTAATTCTTCTTAATCCAAAAAACAGAGGTGTTTAACGTTACTTTAAAACCAATTTTGCTGTGGTATCTAGCGGAACATTTTCTGTAGCCTTAAATGTTTTTAAGTGTTTTCATAGCTTAAGGACTAATCTATAATATCCGCCATTTCTTAATTGCAGCAAACAACTGCACGAAAATATCTTATTTATAATATAAAATTCAAAATCCTCGTACCTTTAGCTTTCTTTTCCATCCTTTATTTTGCTTCTCAGCCAAAAACTAACCACTTCAATCGTAGAATGAAATGTAATCTGCTGTTGAGGAGGTGCTGTTGAATCTGTCAAGACAACAGACTTGTTGCAACTTCACACTTCAGTCACTCGATAGTTCTGTGCAAACAAAATGTTTTAATTTTTATAAACAGTTCCTTACACATCTAAGAACAATTTTCAACCGTTATTTCATCGAAAAAAAAGTTGGAAAAATGACTTTTGTCCAGGTAATTTTTAAATTCGACCCACTGTGCATCGTTCAGTTTATGTTAAGCGTGAAAGTTGGTTTTTATTAATAGTTCATGGGACCCCATCGTGTTTAAATGGTTTAAGCTAATCAGAGATTCACATTGTTTATTGTTGTATCTAGATCAGTAGAAAACTGTTGAATAAATTTGTTTTGGGAGTCATCAACTCTAGTGTTGAGTCAATGTTTACCCATCCTTCTGGTTCCGAACCTTTAGCAACCTCACTTCCCTGTTTTAGCACTGTTTATCGTCAGTGTGTTTATTCTTGCTAAGTTAGGGGGTGGGAGAACGATACAAATCAATTGGCTTACAATTGCTTATAACAACACGACTTTCGACATTTCCGATATCGAAAGTGAAACCAGCTTACGAATAGATTTTCTCATATCGAAACTGTCTCATAACTCACCGTAAACACATATTTAAGTGATTCGTTTGCTACATGACCAATTAGAGATAGGTATCATTTGCTTAACAAAAAAGGTTAAAATGATTGGTTTAATTAATGAAAATTTTACTATTAATTACTGTTGACGGCTTCGTAAAAACCGTATTTCGTTTTAAAAATACTTCGTAAAAATGACAGTTTATTACAAGAAAAGTATACAAAATTGGGGTCTGGATTTCAGAACTAATTCGTAAAACCCGGAATTTTGTAAAAACAGAGTTCGTAAAAACGAGAATCCACTGTTATTAAATCTTTGAAATTTGTTTGAGTTTCGTTTGAAATTCATCAGGTCAAAGTTACCGAGAATAAGTCACAAAATTTTGTACCCAATTTCGAGTGAAAAACAGGGGTGCAACATTTACTCGAGCCTAGCTAAAATTACTTGTCGATGGGCTGCCTATCAATGTTGATATAGTTTGTTTCGTTACCAGCTGTTTCCATGTTTGATTGAATAGCTTACAAGTAGTTATTTTATTCCGCTTAAATAGATATTAATTTGATAAATTTATTATTGTTAACAGTAATCACCTATAGAAAATTATTTATCTTTGGCTAATATAGAGGAAACTAACTTCAAAGAGATATAAACACTTCGCTTCAGTTTCGCTTCGCATGCCGCCATTTTCAATAAATTAACAAACACAGCCACGGAGTTACATTTTGTCCTGATGAACTTCAAATGAAATTAACTTATAATATACGTCACAGCATTTAAAATTTATTAAAGTAATATGTATTTATCATTGTTTAATCTCCTACAGAATAATATTTATCTTTTCTCTTTACCCTTTGTCCCCAAATCAACATTTTGGTGGGAAGGGAGAGAGAGAGCGGGGATGGGCAAGCAGAGAGAGTGGGAGTTGTGATGAGAGCGGTCACCTCCCGATTAAGGGAGATGAGAACGGACATTCCGGGAAAAAAACGTGAAGAAAAAACTGAGTGCGAGCAAGTGTGAGAGAGCAAAGAGCACTCATGTGGCATGAGTTCATGAGAATGTAACAGCCAAGCTATCAGCGTAGCCACAATCACCTATGATGAGACGGGCACCGCCAGGTAAAGAGCCACAAGACGCTCGATGTTGATCAGGAACGAGACAGTGCAGCAGCGGAGGTGACTGCATCGACTTGGGCAGCAGGCGTCGCCAGCTTACGCGGGGCACAGTGGCAGGGAAAGAGGAGAGAGCGGCTATTATCGGCAGACATGAGGGTTTGGGGACGATAAAGCATAACTTCGCTTCCTGAACCCTGCTCTGATAAGCAACCGGCTGCCTCTAACCACTGAGGCTCCAAGCGGCGTGAGTGGCGAGACTGTAGGTTGATAGCCCATGGGATGGTCTCCGACAGCCGGGCTGTTCAGGAGGAGCACGTGCAGATTTCAGCGCGCGAGAGTCGGCGTCTCACTTACCGTGGGCGACGTTAAGTCTTAACCTTAGGTTGCTAAATCTGTCTCGTTGCCATAGAAACAACAGAAGGGGGGGTTCACAAGTTGAGCTGGACTGAATAAAACTTACCAATATAAAGCATTTTGAATAACGAAACCAAGCACTATACGATCACAATAAAGGTGTTTTCTTAACCGAAGTTTAGAGGGGTAGGACTACTTAAGAGGGACAACTTTTATGGGTATTGAATTAAAGGTGGGCTGGTGCTTACTTTAATGAAGGGAGCATTGCTAGACACCTTAGCAGATAAGTAGGTAGTCAGGATTAAACAATTAGCATGGTGGGAAAATAAATTAAGTTGGTGATTCTTGTGGCAGCACGAGAAAAGACTCTCACGCCCCATGAATAAATGCTACAATGTAAATAAAGTAGTTTCAACACTGCATTTAGTGTGTTTGTTTTGGTCTTTCAGTGATGTAATTAGCATTATCAGTTATGATGTCATGGCTTGAATTTTAAGAGGAAAACAAATTTTGAACCAAAATTTACCTTAAATTTGGGGGGTGCGACTTATTCTCGGGTATTTACTGTAATTTTAACCCCCAGTGGAGGATAAAAAAAAAGTTAAAAATGTAATCTGTATACTGTATAATGCACCCTTAATGTACCAGTATATTCAATATTATAAGCTAGTTCCGTTTAGAGTTCGTTGGACTGAAGTTTATCGTTGTACCGCTAATTTTTCCCTCTTGTATAATACGATCCCACAAATTTAGGTGCTTTTTCAGGTCAAATTTATTGCGTTTTAGTAGAATACGGTAAACTCTCATTACAATGAACCTCACAATAATGAACTTTTCAAATTAACAAACTTATTATAAATACTTTGCAAACATTCCTTTGTTTATGAATATGAAGGACACATAACGCTTTTTTTTTTTTCTCCTACAACTTCATTTGTAAAACACATAGTCAAAATTAAAATGCACACAGATTTGCTGAGCAATGGAAAAATAAAAACGAAAATAAAATAAACGTTTTAAAAAAAAATGGGTAATGGAAAAAAAGCAAACAGCGGTTGCAGTTTTTCCACAAGCATTTTATGGTTAAATAAACTTCTATTTATTTCAAAACATGAGCCTCAGAGAAGTTTCATCATAATTTAAATGAAATAGGAGACTTCATTACTTCAGAAACGCTAAGAGCAACAAAGCAGACGAAAATTCATGACTATTTCAAAAAATAATTAATTTTCATAATAACAAACTTTCAGATTAACGAAATGATTTCCATGTTCCCCTGAAGTTCGTTATAACGAGATTTTACTGTACTTACAGCAACTGACTGGCTCCAACCCTCTTCGTTTAATAGCACCAAAGTTGCAAAATAATGAAACTATGGACTTATGGTTGTGTAAACCCTACACTCTAACACACTTGTAAGCAGGCACTAATTGCCAAAAGGCACGGAAATGACGAAGGCGTTTATAAGAGCTGTGGTATTTATAAACTGAAGAAATTAAATTTATGGTATCATTAGAAAAATATTGTGGTCTTAGAGTGGATTAATGTATCAAGGAAAACAAAGTATAACTTGTTTAAATATCACTAAACATTTAATACTTAAAATATATTGCTTAGGAAAAGAAACTTATATAAACGTTTGTTAACTCAGCTTTTACTTTTATTCCATCACTTAGCCATGACAACAATAGGAACATATCAAATTACCAAACAATTGTTGACATGACGCAACTCTAAGTGGCTTAAAATAAACAATGTAATACCATTCTCAATTACAATCAAACGACTATCCACAAATGCCTCCTTTCGTTTAATTGTAATCACAACATATAATCTAATCGCAATCAGTCAGGTTCACATAACATAAAGGTTGATAAATGTTCCTTTATTATATTACCACTCAAATCCTTTGTTAAGATATCTCCTTCCAGTTCTTCTGAACTTCGATGAATAATATTAATTTCTCCTTTTTCCACTTCATCTTTCACGAAGTGATATCTCCTGTTAATATGCTTGTTGCGCCTTGTGATTTTTAAATTTCTGACCCAGTCAATTACAGATTGACTATCCGTGTAGATTATAATTGGTCTTTTTACTTGATCCAAACAGTCAAGTTCTTCCAGTAATTGTATAAACCATGTGCATTCGCATGTGGCATCACAAAGACTCATAAGTTCCGCCTCTATAGTTGACATTGCGACGAGCTTTTTGTTTATTGGCTTTCCAACACACAAGATTATTCCCAATTTTTATCAAATATCCTCCAAATGACTTAGCATCCTTCGTTGTGTTCCAGCTTGCATCTGTGTGCACATTTAAATTCCCGTTGTCTTTGTGAATCCTCAATGTCAAATTTCTCGTTTCTTTAAGATAAAGTAGTACCCTCTTTAGTGCGTTCTGATGAACTTGTCGGATCTCCGGAATAATAGCTAACTGACTCACTGTGTAGGCGAGATCAGGTCGTTAACATGTGACAAGTTATACCATACTGCCTAACATCTCCTGATAAATTGTCGCATCCATTTTGGTGGAACCTTCATAATCATCTAGTTTCTGTCCTACAATCTCAGGGGTTTTGACTGGATTGCAGTTTTCCATTTTATACTTTTTTAGTATTTCATCAATATATTCTCCTTCACTAAGTTGGTAACTTGTTTCAGTTGATGTTAATTCAATTCCAAGGAATTTTACTTGATCATCAAGAAGTTTCAGTTTTATATCTTAGTTCTTGTAAGAGGATTTCAATCACCTTTTTGTTTTCACCTATGATAATATAGTCATCTACATAAATGCAGATTGCAATGAACTTCTTATTGTAGTAGCCTTGAAATATGCACGGATCTGCTTTGATGGTGTTCATTCCTGCTGCTACATGTACTAATAATTCTGAAAACTTTCGATACCAGCAGCGACCAGCTTCAGGAAAACCATAAATGCTGCCTGTTACCTTGAGAACTTTATCCTTTCTAATTTCTAAATGTTCAGGTGGTTCCATAAACACCTTACGATCGAGTGTTGCGTTCAAATACGCATCAATAAACTGCACGCAATAATTTTTCTTTGCGGCAATTGTCAATAGTTTATGGTAATATTCTGCTCCTATCACAGACTATAGTTCCTTTTTCTTTCTTTTCCAGTTTTGCCAGATCAATCGTTAATTGAGTTCTTCCTAGATTAGAAACCCCTTCATGTCTTTTCTTTAAAGCCGTCCGTAATTTTTTGGCATAGTTTCTCCCTCAACCACTAAGGCTTGTTCATTTGTAAGTGATAAAATAAGGATTGACAGTACCTCTTCATTCTTGTATGCCCATTCGTTCTATAGACTCATCTGTTGCTTGTCCGATTCATCTAGTCTTGGCTCCTCGTCGGTTAAAATTCCATACAGATGACGACCCTTCAAATACGCAATTATTTTCATGCTCCATGTGCGATAATTACTTCCTGACAAAGGTTCGATCCGGCGAAACCCAATGTGCTCATGTCCGCCATGACAGTCAATCACAGAAAGGCAATTCTTCTAATTTTTCTCTGCTCCTCGATACAATCCGTTTTCTACCTTCTTAATATGGGCACCCATGCTCTGCTACCATAATATGGTCTTAGAGTGGATTAATGTATCAAGGAAAACAGAGTATAACTTGTTTAAATATCTCTAAACATTTAATACTTAAAGTATATTGCTTAGGAAAAGAAAGATATATAAACGTTCGTTAACCTCAGCTTTTGCTTTTTTTTTCCATCGCTTAGCCACGACAACAATAGGAACATATCAAATTACAAAACAATTGTTGACATGATGCAACTCTAACTGTCTTAAAATAAACAATGCAATACCCTTCTTAGTTACAATCAAATCTTTGTGGTCATGCATTCTATTTGCCATCATTCATTACAATATAATCTTACAATGATTATAAGTACTCTGTGATCATTTACATTCATTTATTTTATATATATAAAAAAAAAATTTAGCATTACCTGGTAAGAATTTTTGACATTTGAAAAGAGGTACACTGGTTATTGAGAAATACCTCGAGGTCATAGGATCTTCATTAAACTCATGCTTCACTGCATAAAAAAAGAAAACATTTACTCAATATTTAGCTTTTCTTTTAGACTACTTTGAGCAATAAAAATTGAATTCATATTAATTGTTACCTATTTTTAACTTGTCTGCAAACACAGAATCTCCTTTTAAATCACAGAAGAGTTCCTGTAAAAAAAGAAGTTGAATCAATAATCTATATCAATTTAAGTACCAATATTCAGGTTGTCCATAAAGTTAGTAACACCTGAATGATTGTTTTTAAAAAACTATTAACATTACCATTTGTCACTGTAAATCTGTAAATTACCGTACTTTCGTGAATATACCCTGCACTCTTGCATAACCCGTACCCCTGTATATCCCACAAATTCCAATTTTATGTAAAATATTTGTTGGAAACCCCGCAGGGTGTCCAATATACAGGACTCAAAAAACTTTGGGTAATAATATTTGCAGCAAACTGTTAATAAATATAATTCTATAATATTACTGGTTCAAAGTTAAACTGGCTCACTAGTTTTTTAACAGATAGGAATTATTTTATTACTTATTCAGGAATTTCTCCATCAATGATTCTGAGAAATCTAGGAGTCCTCCAAGTCTCAGTTCTTTTACCACTTTTTTAATTTATTTGTTAATGACCTCCCTTCAATTTTTTTGTTTGTACCTTCTCTTAAACTATTTTATATGCTGATGATGTAGTGTTTCTCATCAAACCCTGATATCCAACAATTACAATTTTCCCTTAATGAGGCATTAATTAAACTAAAACAATGAACACTTAAAATGCTCTATTGGTAAACATCGAAAAAAACAATATATAATTATTCCATCAACGCAGTAAGTGAAATATCCCTCAGACTTTTACGATCTATTATGATAAGGCGCCTATAAAATTAACTGAATCATTTAAATATCTTGGGATGATTATTACTCATGATCTAACATTGGAGTCTCATATTGCTGCCTTATTAATGAAACTTAACATGAAGAAAGGTCAAATCTCCAGATTGCATATCTTCCCCACAATATCCTTTGTCTTCTTTACTACACTTGGATCCATTCCTCCCTATGCTACAGTACGATATCTGGGGATCTCCATTTCCTATAATCTTCTCGGCTTTTCAAATTCCAGAAGTGGTATGTTCGGATGTTATATATACTTCCTAAATCTGTTTCAGTGTCTCATTACTTTGCTACAGAAAACATTTTTACCATTCACCAAATTATTTTTATGCAACAGTGCATATTTATACACTGAAGAGCCAAAATATTATGACCACCTATTCAATAACTCGTTGCGCCACCTTTGGCCTGCAAAACAGCTGCAACTCGCCTTGGCATGGATGCCACAAGTTCTTGGTAGATGACTGGAGACAGGTTGTACCAAATGTCTAAGCAGCGGTCACGCAAAGCTGAGATATTCTGACATAGTGAGTGTTTGAGCTCTGAGCTGAAGCTACGTGACATCTAAAACGTGCTCTATTGGATTAAGACCCAGCGAGTCAGGTGAGCAGGACATTAATTGAAATTCATCCTTTTGCTCCTCGAACCACTCCAACACAATTCGAGCCTTGTGACATGGGACGTTGTCCTGCTTGAATATTCCATTTCCAGTTGGGAGGACAGATGCCATATAAGGGTGCAACTGGTCCGCAGTGATGTTCAGATAGTCCACAGCTTTCATGGTCCTTTCTACCACAACTACGGGCCCATGAGAACGTCCCCCAAAGCATAATACCGCCACCCTGTATATGGCCTGCTGTACAAGGGGAGGGGGGGGGAGCAACTGTTCGCCTGAAAGTCAGCATACCCTCACACGACCATCGACATGATGAATAAGAAATGGTGATTCATGCGACTAGGCAACTCTCTTCCACTTATCCATGGTCTAGTCTCGATGTTTCTGGGCCCATTGTAGGCACAGTTTACAATGACGCTTGGGACAATGGGACAGAGACGCACGAGTCCAACAGTCCCATATCCAACAGTGTCCGCTGAACTGTGTGTTCCGAAACTGTGTTTCGAACTGTGTATTTATAATTGAAATACTTTTTAGTCCCTACAAAATTTTCATAAACGCAATGTTTAACCAGATATTTCAAAATTTATATTTTGGCGCTGGAGTAAACTGATACTTCTGGTTCACCGATTCCACTGGAAAACTAATCAGACCTCCCGAGTTTAATCTTAAGTTTAAAGTTTGGTCTCGGTAGCTTTAGCCACTTGGACGCTATCATGGACACACACACATACACACACACACACACACACACACACACGCATGTACGCACAGACACACAAACACACACATACGCAGATACACAGACATTTTCCAGAAATCACTTTTTCATAATCTAGGGACCCTAAAACGTGAAGATCAGTGAAAATCTGGATCTTTTTCGGTTCGTGGGATGAGTTTGAATATTCCCTCCTGGTAAAAATCCCATCCTTGCATGTTCAGCCACATTGTTGCGAACTGTTTCACCTCCTTGTCTGAAGCTAATCGTCGGTCTCCTAGGTGTTCCTTCAAGTAAGGAAAGAGGTGAAAGTCGCTTGGAGCGAGGTCCAGGCTGTAGGGAGGGTGTTCGATGATGTCCCAGCAAAACTGATTCAACAGCGTGGTGGTCTTCTGGGCTGTATGAAACTTTCACCTCTATCCTCACTTGAAGGAGCACCTAGGAGAAACACCTCTATAAATATGAAAACTGAATTGTAAATTCCTAAATAATGAGACTAACGAAAAACTATAATTTAATATGCTACGATGTTATTAATGCGTTAGTCTTTCGTAAAGTTGTATATGACCGTAGAGTTGTCCTTTAAAGACAACAAAATTGTCAAGGTGGAAAGCCCAATGGGAGGCAGGCACCTGGCTCACAGATCAAGAATTTCTCCTATCCAACCATCAGAAAGTTTGATGAACTCACATAATAAAAAATAATGACTTTAAACTGGAGCCGATTCTCCAAACATCAAGAAATGATATTTGAAAAAATGGAAGGAAAATTCTGTGCAAGACGTGAGATAGAGTAATGGCATTTGTCATCCAAAACACAACAAGGAACAGTGCACGGTGTTGAAAGGACCTCTTCTCATGAGTTCACACATAAGGGCAATACCGTTAATGCAGATCGATACTGTGAAACTCTGCAACATTTGCGAGTGGCCATCAAGAATAAACGGTGAGGAATGTTGACCGCTGTGGTAACTCTGCTTCATGACAACGCCACGCCTCATATGGTTAAGAGGACAGCGGAACAACTGATGAGGATGCGATAGAATATCCTAGAGCATCCTAACCAACAGTCCTAACATGGCATAGTGTGATTTTCATGTTTTTGGAGCGTTGAAATGACATTTGAAAGAAGGACGATTCATATCGGACGCTGAGGTCCAACAGGAGGTCACAGCTTTTCTATTTCAGCAACCAAAGGAATTTTATGAGAAGAGAATCTGTCAGCTCGTGGATAGATGGGATGCTTGCCTTAACCCCATGGTGTTTATTTCTAAATTTGTTCATGTATGTACCAAACCCTTTAAAAATCTCGTTTTCATTTGATTTACCCTAATATATCAGAGTGTGAAAGAACATTAAAAGAAAGACTTATTTTCTCGTGTAATACTTAGAATTTCGATTATTTGAATTATGACAAATTTTATTACATTGTAGATTTTATTCATCACCTGTTTCTTTTTTTATTATTATTATTATCACACTGAATAAATATCCTTTGCTTTACTTTTAACATTGAATCTCTTTTTCCTTATTTATGAATGAATGTTAAGTTAGAGTTTAGATATTGAGGGTTATCTAAAGAGAGTAAGGGAAGGGAACCAAAGTATCAAGATTATTTGAGGAGCGGAGAGTTGTTGCTTGGAGAGCATTACTGGATAACGATTGATGTGAACTCTCAATTTGTTTAAATACCACTAAACCACGAGAATATTATCCAATGGCTTACTATTAAGAGTACATGTATCTTAATAGGGTTCTCCGATTGATTAATTAAGTCTCATTGGTACTTTAGACTTGAGTTTGAAATCAGAGGAATTTTAAAAGGGAGATCGAATTTTAAAGACATACTTGTTAGTTGGAGAAACATTATTATTGGGAGGATAAACAAGAAACGTCTCAGAATGATCAATCACTAATACTACAGTTTCTGCTAGTAAGTATACATAACAATATTAAAGTCTTCATTTTTCAATAACCATTCACACCCGTCTTCTTCTCTTTTGCTGTAGATGGGCCTAATTCTTCCATTTTGGAAACTAGTACAGAACATCGACGACAACAACAATAACAGCGACCCTTACTTGTTTAACTATATAAAAGGATGTGTGGTGCAAATAGAAGATTTGATGAGCACAAAGGTGATGATGTTACCAGATTGTGCCTTAGTGTTGACTTTTGTCTGTCATCGTTGAAGAGTTGACTTTTGTCTCTCATCGCTGAAGACGGCTACTTGGTAGCCGAAATACATATCTGGTATTTCAAATCTCCTTGTGGATTAGAGGTTCCTTCCCTTTTTGGTTGTTCCATTCTACAGTTTTGCTTAATTTTTACACACTGAATTGACTTTTCCGATTTGCTTAACTTGCAGTTTTTAGCTTAAGAGACTTCTCTTAACTAGGCAACAAATTAATGTTGAATGTCCTCTTCTCACAAACTAGCAGAAAAGGACATTTCACCAGAAAACGATATTTTCACCAGAAAACTGGGCGGAGAGAAGGAGGAAACAGTGTTCGTGTCCATCAGAGGAAGTTGATTTTCCTACTGAGATTTTTTAATGGGCGGCCAATTCGTTCTTTCAACAGCACATTCAACTTCTCCAAGGTCTTTTTAATGCCATTATCATTTGAAGTCCAAAACCTCCTGCTTACTTCTTATTTAAGTCTCAAATTTTAACTTATCTGTTTTGTTTTTCCATAAAGTACACAGTTACGTCGTCATTCACTTGTCGAGAACAAGCAGTCATTGTTGCACTCAAACAAAAAATCGAGAGAAGTCGATTCTCGTGTTTTTAAGATTAATCGCTGAATAAAAATATTATTTAAAAACCTAATATATTACTTCAGGTATTTCTAGTACAGAGACAATTAATCAATAAAATAATTACTACACTTTCCCATTAAATGTCTTTTCCGATAGGTAGCTTCAAATTTCAACTCTAATTTGGTAGTATTAACAAATATTTTTTCAAAACAAGACCAAAATTGAAGGGGAATTTTTTATATATGCTATAATATATATCTTTGGATGAACTGACTTTTAGATCACACAGTAGTAGTAGTAGTTATACATTGTTGCTATCGTTCTTTCTGCCGCTAGGGTTACTCCATATTCATAACACATGTAAGGTTTTTTTTGGGGGGGGGGGTGAAGTCTTAATGGTATAATTAAAAGTTAAGAATTTAGAATGAAAGCAGAATTAATGATTATTCTAATGAAGTATAATTTAGTGTAAATAATGTGACCTCCCTTACATAAGTTTACGTCCCATTCAAGCAAGGCCAACGGAAACAAGCAGGTGACAAAAACACAAGCAGTTAACAATAATAACAATATGGTTTATTAATGATAAATGATAACGAAAAAATTACAAATAAGGTAAGAATTCAATAAAGTTCAATCTATTGTCTGAATTATTTATAAGGTCTACTTGAGTGTAATTTCAGCAACGTGAAATATAAATTCTGATTCTTAAATAAGAATTAAATTTGAATACTCAGATTAATTCAATTGGCAATTTAAAAGTAATCAAAATGTAATATAGTTTTCCAATGAAATTTTAAATAGAAAAATAAATTTTGTTTTTGATATTTTTCTGAATCTTCAACCAATAAGCAATTTCAAATCCATAACAATAAGCGTTAACAAGTGGAGACATTAAGTTCGAGTGAAATTGTGTGTATGTAACGGAACTAGACCTTAAGACATGGAATCATAGCTCTTATCTGGTTAGTTGTTCGAGGTTCATTCTAGACTTAAAAAAAGGGCTGGGTGCTAAGGGCTAAAAATGGCACGACCTTATCAAAAAAGGGCAGTTTGCCCCCCCCAAAAAGGGCACTTATTTTCAAAAAAGATTTTTTTTTCTATAAAAAATGCATAGTTCTTTTTGAAGTTCCTTAACCCTTTACAAGAGTTTTAGATTTTCTTTGGAGGGCGCATTTTCGGATATCGGGGCGCGTGATCAGGATCAAAGGGCAGCAGGGGAAAAACTTTTCATCAAAAGGGCAAACGGGGTGGCACGCCCCATAAACCCTGCCTAAAATGAACCCAGGTTGTTCTTTCAAGGCTTCTGTGCTGATCGTTCCTATGAGGTGATCCAAGGCCGGCGGCAGCTCTTGCTTCTGGGTCTGGCATCATGGTCTCCATGGCCATGGATCTTGCTTCTCAGTCCTGATGAAAAAAGATTCTGGGTCTCTCTCTCTCTCTCTCTCTCTCTCTCTCTCTCTCAGCAGGGACGATATAGTGGTTGGTCAATGAACCGCTCCTTCTCCAGGCGGCGGAATTGATTTGGTTCTCGGGCTACGCCGTGGTTCGGGGAATAAAACGTAACATTTTCAAATTTCTCACCTGATGCTCTGAAGAATCATCAGATGAAGGGCCGAATTAAACTAAGGTATATAAAAATACATGGGTATATAAAAATACATGGGTGGGCTAGAGGGCTTTCACAGAGCAAGCCAGCTCTGGAAGTTAAGCTTCGCCTAGCATGGCTAGTAACTGGATGGGTGACCCTATTCAGTGAAGAGAGTTCTTACTCCTCCCCCCGTGCTTCGGAGGGCATGTTAAGCCGTCGGTCCCAGATGCTACGATCGCCACTTTGTAGCATTCGTCAAAAATGCATCTCCCAACCCGTCTGGTCAGCGTGGGGGATTAGACCAAATTTTATTTATTTATTTATTTATTTATTTATTTATTTAAAGAATGTTAATAATCGTTACAACAGAGCCCAAGAAAGATCTGTATGGTCCAAAGAACCAACAAGTTAGATCAATGCGGGCTCGAAAACAAAATACAAAACAGGAATCAAATTGGGTTAATAAGCATAGCAAATATCAAAAGAAGGGTTAGTTTAAAATAAAGTTAAGATGGATCAGCAGGGGCACAACATTGTCCAAATATTTATAGTTTATACAGCTCAATACTAGCCTACTAAACAAACTTGTATACAACACAGCTAAGTAAATTTATAAATATGTGTTAATATACTTTATAATCAAACAAAACTGATAAAGTAATAAACAATTAAACAAAGAATAACAGTACCATTTAAAAGGGCTCGAAAATAACAAAATGAACTTTCTTAAATTACTAAGTAGATCTATTGCTTCAGACAATAATAATTGAACTAATATCTAGTTTTATATAAAGCCCTGCAATGGGCAATGGCAAAGTGACACTTAAATCAAGTATAACAGACAACAATATAAATAATAAGCAAAAAAACATCAGAAATATATAACAAGTTTGTGGGTCTTATACCCAAGAGTTACAGTCCTTATGAGTAAAGCAATAAGTCTTCAAAAGTTTACAAAATATAGAATATATGGGCTCAGAGCTAATTTCCATTGGCAATTGCGCCCAGCTTTTAACTCCATTGTATGTAATGCAATGACGGCGATAGTTTGGTCTTGTAAATGGTAGGCGTATTTCGTTTGCAGTTCTAGTAAAATGTGCATGTCTTTCGTCATTTCAAACAATAGTTAAAGGGGTCGACACCAGTAATAAAGAATTTAAAAGCTTGTAGATAAACGTACACGATTGCTTAACTTAGATTTGATATATGGTTAAAATACGCATTGAAGAAAAATAACAAGATACGGAAAGAGATTTAGGAATACCAAGAAGAGTCCTGAGGAACCATTTTTGGAGTCTAAAGATCCGCTTGAGGTTAAAAGAAGTAGAGGATCCCCAGAAAATGACACTGTAGCAAAGGGAAGAACGAATCCAAGAATAACAGGTTTGGTTTGGTTTGTTTGGTATTAACGTCCTTTTCAACTGCTATGGCCATTTCAGGACGGCGTTATAGGGGCCGCAAATTTTGCCTCGCAAGGGTTCTTTAACGTGCAGCCGGCAAACGACTACACGGGACCAACGGCTTTACTTCCCTTCCGAAGGAAGTGCGTGATCTCAGGATTTTCCCCCTGAAAAAATCCTCGTCGTCCTCGGCCGAGATCGAACCCGCGTACTCGGGCATCAGAGGCGATCACGCAACCTGCTGAGCCACCGAGGCCGATCCAAGAATAACAGAAGAGTAGTAGAATGTTAGATGGAAGATAATACAGTCTGGAAATTTGGCCTTGCTTCTTATTCAATTTTGTTAAAAGAGTGTCTATGTGCATGTCCAAGTGAGATCATGAGTAATAACCAGTCCGAGATATTTAAATGATCTTACAGTAGTGATAGGCTGATTATCATAAAGGATTGGCAGATATTCAGGTACATTTCTTTTATTCCGCTGATAGAACATCATCGCATTCGTTTTATCAATATTACTATTAAAGGGTTTGCAGCATTCCATGCTTTTAAATTATTGAGTGCCTCGTTAAGAGAAGACAAAAGACAAAGAATATCAGGGTTAGCAATTAAAAGGGTGACATCATCGGCATATAATATGACCTTAACAAAAGGGGCGGTAGGAAAAATCGTAGGTAAATCATTGATAAAAAGGTTGAATAATAAGGGAGAGAGGACCGACCCTTGAGGTACTCCTGAATTTCTAGTCAAAATGGTAGAAGATATTCCAGAATAAGACATAAAATATCTTCTATTAAATAAAAAATTCAAGAGCCATGCATAGGGAAGACCCCGAATGTTTTAAAAAGTTGCTAATTTGTGCAATAACAGTGGAATAAATAAAGAGTCAAAAGCCTTTGTGAAATCAATAAATATTGCCGCTACGAACTTGTTAGAAACCATTCCAGTGGATGCGTATTCCAAAAGTTTGTAGCAAGCTGTCTCCAAGTTTCTTTTTGGAAAAAAAACATGTTGGCGGGTATTGATAAGTCCATGGTCATAAATGTATTGTGACAAACGCGAAAAATAAGGCTTTTCAAATATTTTTGCAAAGGTGGAGAGGACGGCAATCGGGCAATAGTAAGCAAATTGTTGGGGGGTCGCCCTTCTCGAAAATGGGTGTCGCGCGCCAACTTAAGGGCCTCAGGGTAGGTTCCAGTACTTAAAGAGTGGTTAAAAATTACTGTAAGAGGATTAGCTATAGCAAAATGAAGATTTATAATGACTTCTGACTGAAAATCTAAAGGATCCAGTGTTAAAGTAGATTTTAGGTGAAATATCACCGAACAAACCTCGTTGACCGTTGCAGGAAAGGCAAAAAAAACAGGAGCAGAGCTCGAAACAGAATAAGGATAGGTTCTAAAATAATATTCCATATATTCCAGACTCTTACACACAAAAGCCTGTCAATATTGGCAGTTTTAGTGGCTAGATGGCAGCACCAACAAATCAAAATGGCAGGCAACATAAGTACACGTTGTGAAATAACTAAAGGGTCGTCCACAAATTATGTCATCCATCCAAGAGGGGAGGGGGGATCGTGGAAAGCTGACGGAGAATGACAAGGAGGCAATTAGGGGGCAGGGGAGGGGGAATTCAGTGCAAAATGACAGAAATCACTAATCAATTTAAACTCAATTTAAATACATAATAAACGTAAATTTATAATTGACTTCAGGAAAATTTTGGGACTCAACCACTCCAATTTGACATTGGAAGTGCAGGGAATTAATTATATGAGTATACTAGACAGTTTAACCACAGTTGAAAGAGATATCTTTCATCTGTGGTTTTTAGTTAGATTGCATTGTTCCATGTTGCACAATGAATTAAGAATAGTGATATCCAGGTTCAAATTTGCAACAAACTTGATTTTTATTTTTAATATGAGCTTCGGTTTTAAACCATCTTCAGTTAAAATTTACAAGATTTAAAATGTTAGCAATTTATAATCCCATGCTAATTAACATATAATGCTAATTGCACCCATATGGACAATCTTTCATCCCTAGTGAATCTTGGGAGAAACAGACACAAGTGGAGAGTGAATTTCTAACAACTAAGTAAATGGAGAAATTTTTGAACAAAGATATAAGAGAATGTTATAAACACTTAGCGTATTTTTTCGAATATTGGCCGC
Organism: Rhysida immarginata; assembly: GCA_023313115.1. Taxonomy (NCBI): domain Eukaryota; kingdom Metazoa; phylum Arthropoda; class Chilopoda; order Scolopendromorpha; family Scolopendridae; genus Rhysida; species Rhysida immarginata. Next base: position 36,850 of record JAHWFO010038280.1, on the reverse strand, counting down.
ATTCACTTTAGGCCGCAGCCGCAAATTTCACGGTGGAAAAAAAAATAACCCTTTAAAGGCCGCCATTCACTTTAGACCGCAAACTTCTAGGGTCTACAAAAAGATCGAACTACTTCGTTTTAGCATCCCATAGTATCTTAAATAGTAGTTTAGATACCAGTTACATTATTTATATAACCTTCTAAATTATTTTAATATATTTAATGAAACTTTTATAAATTTATTAATGAAATGTGTAAATAATTATAGTAATTTGATTTTAATGAGCGAGTATAACTTTTATTTCATCAGCGGCGGCCATGGCTCTATCAACGAAGTGCCGACCAATAGCGCGATAGAGCATTCTATGACACCACAACACCTTGGAGGGTAGCCAATGAGATTCGACCTTGGAGTAGAGTCAGCCAGCAGAAGGAATGAAATCGCCGCCAATAGCTTTAACAAGTGAATTTCATAATAATTTATGAATTAAAATATATGTGACTGGTTAATTATTCTTCTGAAGGGTTAGAATATTAATTTCACTGTTAGAAAACGATTCAACAAAGGCTGGATAATTTAAAGCCATCAACTCAAATCGACCGTGTTTTTATCGGATTATTTTTGCCTCCCTGAGCTCTCGAGTGAGGTCAACATAGACCCCGTGGTAGAGCGGGGAGAGGGGAGTCTGCATTTTCCAAAGGTTGCCATCATTTGGCATACGGATGGCTCCCGGCATCATGGATTCTCTGGCCTGGGTGTTTACTGTGGCAATCCCAAAATCCTACGCTTTTGTAGGCTCGGTCGTTGGGTCACGGTCTTCCAGGCAGAGATGTTAGCTATAATCTACTGTCTACAGATATGTATAGATAAACTCTACATTAGTAGGAAAATCTTCATACTCAGTGACAGTCAGGCGGCTCTTAGGGCCTTAAAATCTTCCAAGATAACTTCTAAAATTACCTTGGAATATCGTCAACTCCTACAGGTCCTGGCTCTCCAAAATAACGTTACGTTACAATGGGTGCCAGGCCTCAAAGGTATAGTTGGAAATGAGGTCGCTGATACCTTAGCAAAACAAGGTGCCAAATTGGCACGTATTGGTCCCGAACCTTTCTGCAGTATTTCTAAACAAACTGCAGTTAGTGAGATTAATAACATCTCTTATCAAGAGATGATTAAAAGGTGGGAACAGACCACCGATCAGAAACATACTAGATTCATGATTAAGAAACCTACTCAGAATCTAACAACTAGTATTCTACAACTTAATAGGCATAAACTACAGGTTATCATGGGCTTTCTCACAGGTCATGATTTACTATGAAAACATTTATATACGTAGAATGGGGATCCTTCGGGAGAAACCACTATGTTCAAAATGTAATTTGGTGGACGAAACAGCCCATCATATTCTTTTTGAATGTGTCGCTCTGGCACATATTCGTCACCTCACGCTAAATTCTACTTTTCTTGAGGACATTCACCAAGATCCAGTGGGTAGTCTAACTCGCTTTCTTAGCGAATCTGGATTCCTAAAGGCTCCTTGGGTTCACTGGGTTTTGGCGCAAAATTCCATCGTAGGTGGTCTCTGGTTCTTTTACCATTGATTAACCTACCCGCTCTTATAAGATAAGGTAAGATAAACAATCCTTCCAACAGCACTGTCAAAGTTCTACAAGAATCGATTAGCAAATAATGTTTTTTTCACAATTGTCGTAATATCTTTATATATAAAAATTCAGTTTCAGGGTGCATCTGTAAATGTTCTAAAAACTTTTGAACTGCTTATCCGGTTGAGCTCATATTCAGATGCCAAAGGGAGGGGGGGTGGGGGTAAATATATCTTGATTTGTGTTTGTTTGTTTCCTCATGAGATGGCGCCAGGGAAACATCATCAAAATTTTATCAAACAAACAGACCGAGGAATGCCGGGCATATCGCCTAGTAGATCAATAAAAGTCTAGATAAACATTGTTCATTTCATTTTTGTTAAACATCAGTTGTTGGGAGCGGGTCATAGTGAGGGTAATCACGGGAAATTAACAGAAACTGAAGAAACTGTTCCAAAATTTTCAGGGCATTATAATATGTATATATGGATGGGTTTAATGACTGTACCTACTTTGGGATGAATATAAACGTATACGAATAAAAACATAAGATGAGAAACAAAAGATTTAACCCAACACTAAACAATATTCTTAAGAAGTATTCACTGACAAACCATGGGGAAAAACAGACATCTAACAATTATTTGGAATAACGAACAAATAGTTTACTTACAACACTTCCACAGTCAAATCCAATACATCTCAGTGACTGGTTTCCAAATTTGTTTGTAACACTTGCACTGTCTCATAAATTTTATATCAACTGCATGTAAAAAGTATAGAATCTCCCATATGATGTATATTGTCAAAGTGTGGAGGAAAATTTGCACAAACGTGTTTGCCAAATTTGTGGTCATTTCTTTTCTGTCAAGGGTATGAAAGTACACAAAGCAGTTCATGGCAAGACCTCTAATTTGAATGCTCCTACTACAATACTTGCAGTCGTAAAGAATATATCACCTGCAAACAAGGAGGGGCAGACTTGGACTCATCTACCAATTATGTAAATATGAAACCGGAATTTTTTCTATAGAAAATAAATGTTTATTGTATGAAAATGATAAAAAAATATTGTATTCAAAGTGATGCCCAACGCTGGTTATGCATTTTTTCCACCTGTCTGATAATTTGTGGATGCTACACCAAAAAAAAAATGTTGCTCTTTTGAGGCATACCAATCATCGAGCCATTTTCGTAATAAGTGAAGCGCTGCTCAGCAAGTAGTAATCAGATGGAGCCAAGTCTGGTGAGTAAGCCGCATGCAAACGTAATTCCCAACTAAACGCCTCAATCGTTTCCTTGACCAAGTTTTGCTCTGTGTGATGGTGCATTATCATGAAGCAAGATCACTTTGTGTCGCCTTTTTTTGATATTCTGGTCGTTTTTCACGCAAAGCTTGATTCAAATCGATCATTTGTTGTTGGTAGCATTCAGTATTAACAGTTTCACCAGGTTTCAGCAGCTCATAACAGATAACTTTGCATCTTCCATGTTCTTCGTTTCTCACGTCAAAATCGCCGCTTCAGAGTTTTGTAAACCACTCAAAGCACTGTGACTTACCAAGAGCATGCTCAGCGTAAGCTTTGACAAGCATTCAATGTGATTCTGCAGCCGTTTTCATTAAATGATAACAGGAAATCAATGCTGTCTGCAAATTGTAGTTTCCAGGCACAAAATTCGACATGTTCAACGCTATTACAAAGAATGCTGTTGTATGAAAATTGTTTTGTAGCGAGTTGAAAATCTTTGTGAGATATCTGAGTAAGAAAATGGCGCCAATGATGCGGTAACTACATTGACAGCTAGGGCCATTTATAGGCAAATTCCGGTTTCATATTTAGAGACTATAATAATTAAAGATATAGAGATTGGGCTACCTCACCATGGATTAAAACTGTGTAAATATTTCAATAAATGGAATGTTTTTTCCCTGTATGGTTGCATTGTTTTTATTTATTACCTCGGTACATTCCTGATTAATAGAATTTAATTGTCACTTTTAATGTCAGGATGACGTATGACCAAAGGGAGGGAGGGTTTATAAATATGAAATTTGCTGACACAGGGGGGGGGGGGGGGATATAAAATTATTTGGAAAAAGGATGACACTTTGTGGACGGCCCCTAAGCATAAAGTTACATTATCTGCGATATTGGGCTATGTTGGACATGAAAATTCCGATTGCCCACAATGGATACTATCAAGAGATGTCTTGATGAAGGTGAGGCAGTAATAGAGGGCAAAAATGTGCTACGATGTTGTGTAACAAACATCTAAACCGCAAGATCGTCCCTACGAAATTACAATTGAAATTTCAGCGATATTACAAATGGGTCGCATTTTTCGTGTTCTTCTGTAGCTGGAAATTCCAGAAGATGTGAACAATGCATCGCTGTTCTTTTTCATATCTTCAGGAAAGCTCTCCTTTTATTTCATATCGAACTGTGCTCCAAGTTTTTTTCATTTTTTGCTCAAAATTGTTTTGGTCTCACAGGATATTAGTTGAGGTTTATATTAAGACTTCTCTTATGATTCCAGTCAAATAATTATTTATTGATTGAAATACACAGTCCAGTCACATTAATCTGACCACCTCCGACGTTAAACATCAGTGGAAAAATGGTTAAGCTCAGTATCAGAGGTGGGGGGTATAGGAAGGGTGTCAGAGGGAAGCAGAAAACATTGCAATTGTTGGAGTCATAGCAAAACGTAGCGATTTATCCGACCTCCAAAAGGGCATGATCATCAGCTTCCAAGCCAAAGGAGGCTGTATTTCTGAAACTGCTAGTTTTGTAATCTGTTTGCGTGCCAACGTGGTGAAAGTGAACCGTGCATGGCAGAACGGCAATACCCAAAATCAGCGATGTGCCAAGTATAAGGCACCACGGGCCATAGATGACAGAGGTGAATAACTGCTATGGAGATGCGTGCAAGTGAACAGACGTGCAACCGTGGACAAACTAACTTCCCAGATGAACCAGGGGGGCTACCAAACATGTATTCTCAATGACAGTTCAGCGAACGGCTGGTTCGTGCACAAATGCGGACGGCTGTTCACCGGCGACAAAGACTGACATCTGCATGCCAGTTCTGCAACTGGACAGCAACAGTGGCAAAAGGTGTGTTTTTTCAATAAGTCACGGTTTATCTCCATCGGACAGATGGGTGATGGCATGTATGGCGTTCAGCGTCAGAAAACAAACACCCTGCAACACGTGCTGCAAGAGTCCATGTTGGAGGAGGCAACGTTATGGTTTGAGGAATGTTTTCATGGAATTCCCTGGATGCACTCATCATTGTGGATGGCACTATGGATCAATGGAAGTACGCATCTGTCCTTTTGGACCATGTGCACCCCTACATGCAGACTGTGTTTCCTCAGCACGATGGCATCTTTCAACAAGACAATGTGACATGCCATACAGCATGCAGTGTCCGTGCGTGATTTGAAGAGCACAAGGATGCGTTTACGGTACTCCCCTGGTCCCCAAACTCCCCGGATTTAAACCCCATAGAGCATCTGTGGGACCACCTCGATCGAGTTGTTCACGCCATGGATCCTCCACCATGCAACCTATGGCAGCTCGCCACAGAACTGGAGTTGGTATGGCTTCACATCCATGTCAATACATTCCAGATCCTTATTGACTCTCTTCCAGCTCGTCTCGCAGCTGTCTGCACTGCGAAACGTGGTTATTTTGGCTACTGACAGGTCACCACATTAATGTGACTGGACTGTAATTAACATAAAATTAAAGAAAGAACATTTTTATTTTCAGGGTTTCAGCCGACCAATTAGACCAATTTAGCTGCACTGATATTCAACGGCAATGGAACATCGTGAAGAGCAGCAGGATGTATCATCAGCCAGCAAGGATAGAAGAATTATGTCACGTTAAACCACTTAGTGGATTAAATTTTCAACTATCAAATTCCGATAAAGCAAACAATGCTGACTAAATTGATTAACTTGTTTCTAAACTGATTAGCCAAGCATACATCTGGAAGAATCAACATCGAAGCGGTGCCAGCATCAGATAGTGATCCATTGATATCTGATCAAGTACAACAGCTATTTGAATATACATTGTCATATCAATGAATTATGACCAGCACCCCTTCAAGGCATATGCATGGTTTGCCCCAACAACGATTACACATTGCAAAATTTGCATAACAAGCTGAGAAAGCTTTAAAGCTGGTGTATCAAAATGGGTAAACGCCCGGATTTAATGGACATCCAATAAGGGATGATAATAGGCTATCGCAGCAAGGGTCGCACCATCTCTGAAACGGCGTGATTTGTGAACTGTTCACAGTCCGCTATAGTGAAGGTGTACAAAGAGTGGACAGCAGGGACAGAAATCGCGTCCCAACGCCAAGACTGTAAAGGGTCACGAGACATTGACCAACGGAGTGAGCGGCGCCTACGATGATTCGTAAAAGGTGACAGGAGAGCCACAGTCCATCAACTGACCACCAGATTCAACAGTGGTGCCAACAGACGTGTATCCGACATAACTGTTGAACACACGCTGCTACGGATAGGCCTGAACAGTCGACGCATGGTTGCTGATCCCATGTTGACCAGGGGTCATCGTCAACAACGCCTAAACTTTGCACGTAAGCACCGTCACTGGACCACATTCGCCTTCTCCGAGGAGTCAGGGCTTTTGCTCCATAAGATTGACGGGCGATGGCGAGTGCGTCGTGAACGCCATGAAAAGAGACTGCAGGAGGCTATTGTGGGCCGGAAACAGGCTGGTGGGGGTAGTGTGCTTGTGTGGGGGATCTTCTTTTGGGAGCAGTTAGGTCCACTGATTCGTCTAGAGGGCAATTTGAATGCCTGTGGCTATCTGTCAATCGTAGCGGACCAGGTGCACCCGTACATGCTCACGACGTTCCCCCAATGTGATGGTGTGTTCCAACAGGACAATGCACTCTACCACAAGGCACTTCTCCTTCTGGATTGGTTCAAGGAACACTCTACTGACTTTCGAGTGCTCCCTTGGCCCGCTAATTCGCCGGACATCAATCCAATCGAACATCTGTGGGAGCACCTTGATCGCCATGTACGGCAGCTGGACCCTCCACCTATGACTCTCGAAGCACTGTGGAAGCGCTTCAAGCGGAATGGACTGCCATACCATCAGACACATACTGCACACTTCTTGCGTCCATGCCACAATACCTAACAGCAGTTATAGCAACGAAGGGTGGCTACTCCCATTACTAAGCGGGTGGTCATAATTCAGTGATATGACAGTGTATAAGCAATAAATACACTCAATGCATAGTACAAAGTGAGTGAAAGTAATCAAAAACTAAGACATTTTTAAGACATCAGGATAAAAAAATCACAACAAGAATGTGAAATGATCTGTGAAAAGACAGCATCCCAAGATTGTGTACTATGGAAGTAAGAGCGCCGAATACGCATAACAGGTTCAATCTGTTATGCCATATTTACATATGGAAGCAAACCCTAACTGGGAGAAAAAAAACCAACCTCTTTCTTAACATCGAAATTTAAAGGAAACCTGGTTAGGTTAGGTTAGGTTCTTTATCATAGTAAAGAACATGAAAAGTTTGCACGTGTGGAATACAGCAAATATTTAATTCAACCATGGACTGTTAAAGGATTTGGTTTAGTTATTTCATCGATGGGACCTGACAGTGTAGTATTTGATGGTGACAAACTAGTGGGATTGTTAAAAATTAAGACCCCCTTTTTTCAGATAAAGAACTGGAAGAATTGTTTAATGAAAAAAAGGGGATTTATTATCTTATTAAAAATGGAGACAACGTTTCACTTAAGAAGTCTCGTGCATATTATGTTTCAGGTGCATCTTGGAATGTTGATTTTAAATTTAACATTCTGTGATTTTATTGTATTTTCCACTTTCGATAAGAAGTTCATAACAATACGCGTTACACAAGATGACACTTTTATTCATACATTATTAAAAAAATATTCTGATATCTATTTTGGAAAAATTTGGCCCATTATTGTAAATTACTGAATGGATTTTAATTTCTTTTTAAAGGATAAAAATATAAAATTGAATATTTTAACTCATACAAAATTAAAATCTAGCAATCTAATCTATATTTTAAAAATCTGTATGATTTTCTTTTACTTTTTGTACAATCTGCACACATATTTATTTATTATTAAAAAAATTCTCATGAAAATGACTGAAATTTCTTTTCTGCCAAAATAGGGCTCGATAGATTGACCATTCCACAAAGGACATCAAATATGTCAATGTAAGGCAACAACTCCTAAGGCAGGGTGTTCTTTAAAATAGAAAAACTGTTTCAATCTTTGGATTCTTCTTTCCTCATGTACTCTTGCTGCAGCAATGTTTACAGTCTCTAATGATTCCTGCTCTGTAAATTGTGTTGCTGTATGTCTTAAGTATGGTGGCCTAATGATTGCAATTGCATATATCGAACAAAATTCATCAATTAAAAATTCTCTGTCAACCATGACAGCGTCATTGTAAGGTTTTAGCTGATGAATTATTCCTGGTTCCCCCAAAAAAATTTATAAGAGGCATGGCCTCCATATGTCGTGCTTTTAAAGGTTATATTCTAGGTGAAATTCCAATCATTATTTTCAGTGTTGGTACCATAATAGTGTGAATAAATCATCATCCTGTATTTTATACATTTTGTATTTTCAATTGGAATTTCTGTGCAGTTAAGAATTATTCTCACTTTTTAAATTGGAGAAAATTCTTGCTTATTTCTTCTTTTGTAGGCCATTTTATGGCACAGGATAAAAAATAGCTGAGAAATGAAACGTTGCTTTTGAAATCTATATTTATAAAATCCAAATACCACTCACTGACTCATCACGAAATCTCCAGAACTATGAAGCCTTCAAACTTGAAATTTGACAAGTATATTTCTCTTGGCTTCTAGGTGCTCGCTAAGAAAGGATTTTATTTATTCTTTCTTCCTTTCCATTGTAGATTTTTTTTAAAACTCAATTTACCTGGAGCTCAATGGGATTTTTGCATTCCTTAAAAAATTGTGACGTCATTGTTTGCTTTTGGGCTTATTCCGTGAAATAGCATTAACAGTAAGGCGTGGTTTCCACATCACCGGAATCACGCCAGAACGGAACCCTGATGGAAAATTTTTATGATGTCACTTCCTTTCCATTCCGTTTTTGATCACCAAAATGTCGATGGAAAGTTTGTTGAACTGTGTTTCGCCACAGAAGGCAGCATCACCATGACGTCATCGCGTCGACTTCGCTGCTGTCGGTCTGGCGCTTCGCCGCCATTATTGTGTCTATCGAATCGAGTCTGCATTCTCTCCATCTCTCTTGGCGAACTTCGAAGAATATGGCAAAAAATAAAAAGAATATTGAAAAGAAGCTGCTCTGCATTCACTTGGATGAGTTTTCAGAAGAAAAAAATACTTCATAAATATCAAAAATTTGATGTCAAATTTGAGCTTATTGTTGTAGCACAGTGGTATGTTGCTGGTGTCTTATTTTGCAGGTACGGGTTCGAATCCCGCCCTTGGAAACGTTTTTTTTTTTTCTTCCTAAATTCATCTTAATATGTACGGAAGATCAGTAATCCATTTTGTAATCATAATCTCAATTTTCCAATTTGCTACTATTATCTATATAGATAAAATCCAAACTTTTTCGATTATTCCGTGAAACAGCATCAACAGCATTATTTCGCGCAGGAATATAATGTATCTTATTTTCTAATAGGGCTTTTCATGGCGACCAATCTCCGGATGATGGGTTAATTACAGTATTTTGGTTATAAAGGCATGTAATGAATAACGTAAAATCTGCATTTGCGATATCGATACTTTGTCTCGATTATCTGATTTTCTTAAGTCAGGTGGAGAAGGGGGGAGGTTGAAGTAAAAATAATATATAATGATTGACGTTTTCATAAGTAGTCATATAATCCATAAATAAAAAAAAATGGCCATGTGGTTGGTCTTTTTTTTTCTTTTTTTTCTTTTTGACTCGTGTGATTTGTTTGTTTAGGTTATAAACTGTATATACCCAAAAGGCTCCTAACAGATGGGCGCACGTCTTCGAGGCGCCGGAATCAAAGTCCACATGTTAGGTCGGTTTGATCCGGTTGACCAAGTATTGAAGCATCTTGGAGGACCCGCGTGATGTCACATGGATCGTGATTGGTCAGATTTTGGCCACGTGGTTGTTGGTCATAAAATATCGATTTTGTTATTTGATTTAAAATTTATTTAAAGTATCCATGACTATTTTTCGATTTATTATGAAGTAGCTGATATACTCGGCGTTGCTCGGACTCTTTGTTAATGAAATTTTGCAATTTCTGAATGTGAATATACAAAAAAGTGAACATTATTCTTCACCTTTCATCTCCAGCCCTGTGTCAAATTTACTCAGCTAAAGGGCCGGTGATTATAGAGAAGTGAAACATAATACAATAATAACATTTTTAAGAGCCAAAAGATTGACTTTTAGAAGACGCTCATACATAACAATAGCGAAGCATTGCCGGGTCTGCTAGTCTTGAATAAAATAGCAAGACATGAGAAGGTAATAGCATTTTTTAGCTTGATGAAGACGAGTGCTATCTTGGAATGAGTTGATAGTAGCTTACAGTGATTTAAAAATAATTGATCAAAACTAGGTATTCCAATAAAAGCATGCAGATCATTGTCACTATCCAGCATGTCCAGTAATGAGCATGGTTTTGACAAATCAAAGGTAGTATATACTTGCACACATCTGGATATTATTTAGTTCCCTTGTCATTGAGAGGAAGATTAAAAAAAACTCTTTGACTGGCTTCAGAGGTGCTGATAATTTCTTTCACTAGAGGTTCTCCATCGGTTCCTACTAAAGTCTGTCTCACTATATGAAAAAAGCTGCAAGGCAGTATGGAAAAGCCACGTTACCAATTCTCATTTCATTATGATCAACATGCAGCCAATAAAAATTAAAACTGAAACCATAGTGGCTAAAATGAAATTGAAAGAGTGTTTCATGTTTTTGAGCACTACACGTGCGTAATCGGAGACTACTTTACGGGGCAGAAGTGAAAAAGTAGTGACATGCTTTCCCACATGGCCTTGCAGCTGTTTTCATATAGTGAGACAAAGTATACATTGCTTTCTGCACCAGAATAACAAGTCGCAGTAAAATACTCACTAGAATCAGTTTGAAAATACCAGAATTTCAAAAATCATTAATAACATTATGCGTTTGAGGATTCTTTGAAAGGCTTCAGCAAAGAAACAATATCCACCTTGGACTCCATAAATTAGTATTACCTGATACCACATGGTGTCACCCACTTCTACTAAAAGCGCCAATTGAATATAAACTCGAACTTTACAGAAAGCCATAATCCTAAAGACTGGTCAAATTCCAAAATCTGACCTAATATTTCCATCAACTCGTGATTGCATCTTGTTTCCTTCCGTGATGTCACACAAGTAGTTAGAAAACCTGTCGCATGACCAGAAAAATAAATGCCATGATTTCGTGACTGAAATCCAGCGATCTGATTGGTCGCTGCTGCGACGTTTAATTTGGAATTTGACTTGTACGATAGCTTAAAACAATACAAGTAATTTTTTGAAAGATTTAAATAAAAAATAGTTACTAGTCGGAAACATGTCTTTATGTGTTATGAGATGAAGCAAAAGAATATGTGGACTGAATTTCTAGATTGTAGATAACATTCTAGTTCTGATTCTGAAACTTATGTATGCCCTCAAAGGAAGAAATCGAGAGGTGAGAGGTCCAGCGAACATGCAGGGCACGCAAGATGATTTGATCAGCAAAGATGTCCTGCAGAAAGTGCACTGATTAAGCTCGTACTGCATTATGATGAGGGACAGGTACGCTCCCTCCATTTGAACTCCTTGGACTTGGCTCTCCCTTGGATCTGCCTCCAGGATTTGGCATCCGAATTTAATCCGAGTTTGGTTTTTCCAAATCAACAACAACAGTAATAATAGTTTGTCTGTTTTTTTCTAGCCGGCACCCTGGGAGCGCTGGGACATAGGCTATCTAGCTCTCAAATCCCAGTGTGGGCATGGATGTTAGTATTTGTATGCATAAAAGTTAATAGTCATGTTGAATTCTCTGGATTGTAGATATTTAGTCATGTGAAAGGGCACAAAACGATCTAGCTGTTGATGTACCTACAAACCTAACGAACCAAACCAACCAATAATTTTTTAAAGAGAGAATTTTTTAAAGCTATTACAAAAATATATAAATTTAACCTCACTTACAATTTCTGGAGGTCCATAAAGGTGAATTTTACGGCTGCTTATTTTCAGAAGGAAATCAACTATCCCACCTAAATTTGTCCAGCTTTTATTAGTAATAAAAATATTACGAAATGCTGCTGGTAGTTTCAGACCATGTTCATGAGCAGCTCTGCCTGTTCCTTCACCACAGTTAAAAATGAACCTAGAATAAAATAATTTTTAAAAAAATAATATACTCTTTTTTTCAAGTTAATGAAAAATTAAACACATAAATTCCATATTTTTAAATCTAATACAGATAATATTGTGCCAAGGTTGGATTTAAGAAAAGCATGGCAATACTTGAGCATTTGCCAAACTGTGCAAAAATAAAACAAAATCATTAGTCCATTGTCTTAACATAAATTCTATGGGCCGGTTTAATAAGTTAAGGTGGTCATCAACAGATCACATTGTACAATCGGAATCAATTCCGAATCAAATTTCTTCTCTGAAATTCCCAAAACCATTTGTCTCAGAGTAGAGGAGTCATTTCTTTCTAGCACTGATCGACAGGCAAGGATGTAGTGCAGAATTGCCTGCTATTCTCTTTTTTGACCAAGACAGCATAGCACAGTAGACAAGTAATTAATACCAAGCATCTTCAGTCCGTTGCCAACAATGGAGGTTTGAATCTCTCACAAATACGCATGACCATGTTCCTCCGTGGAACAAGGGGTTGTATCATATTATAAAAAGTTTTTGGGATGCTTTGTAAAAGAATGTCCTTTACATGTCAGTTACCCATGAACCTGACATAAGATCTTAACCAAAAATTTTCTCAAATTGAAAACAAAATTTAATGACGCAAGCACACCCAGGATCTTCTTTTATGTAACGTGAAACGTACAAAATTTTGGTCAGTTCAAGAGATCTTGTAATATGTCAGGATAAGGCATGGACTGAATCATGCAACTCATTACATGTTCCTATGATACACCAGTTCACCAAGGTTTTCAGAATCACCTTTATAAAAAAATACAGTATAAGTTTTTATTAATTAGTGAAAAAGTTCACCAACACAACAGAAAAAATTTGAAAATCATAAAAGCCCAATGGCAAAACACTGATATTGTAGAATGTCACTCTCATAAGAATTTGGATTTCCACAGTTTTCTCATTTACTATCAGAAGAACTACACTGCATTTTTTCTCTTTGTCAAATTGAAAATAATAAAAATTACGTTGATGATGGTAAGCTTTTCGCGTACTTCACATGATCATCTTCAGGCTTAGATTGACCAAGAAATTATGCTTAAACATGAAAAGAATGATGTAAAATGATGTAATAAAAATACACAGCTTAAGAATTTTGACTTAAAGTCTAAAATCCAATTTTAATTTTGAGCCTAATTATAATTTTTATAAATAGCAGAATAAATTATCATTGTAATAATATTTTTGTTGTTAAAATGATTTTCAAGTTTTCCCTTTGTGTTGGTGAACTTTTTCATTAATTACTGTAAGTATTCTACTATAATGCAAAAAAATTTCACCTGAAAGAGCACCTAAATTTGTGGGACCACATTATACAAAAGAAAAATAATAGAGCTACAATGAGCGAATTGAGATTAAATATAAAAAAAATTGAGGCAGACCAATTCCTTATAAAGAATAAGGAAAAGAAATTTCAAAATTCCCATTTAATGTCTAAAGAAAGACTGCAAAATAATAATTAATTATTAATGGGAAATAAGAATTGAGATGTGCAGCATGGCGTCCCTTATGCACGTTATTGTTGACATAGCATTAAAAGAAATTTCATTATTACCTTATGGGTAAACCCGCAAAACAATGCTGCTCGGTAAAGAATCATGGCTGCCGCGAGAAAGTGAGAAATTCAATAAGAAACTAAACATCGAACGGCAGGGTAGGAGTAATTTGCAGAGCATTGGAATGAAAATGATAAATGAAATTTGAACGCCATGCTGCAGGCTATTAAGGACGTGGAGGACCAGAAGGAGGGACGACTGGTCAAGCCAGAAGCAGGAAGTGGTCTGTCTGAAATAAACAAAAAACAGTAACCACGGAAAGAACATCAACAATAGTGGGTCACACATCCTCGTGATCACGAAAATTATTCGCGAGGGACAACTAGCTGCAGACAGTGATAATCACGTGGAGATATTTTAATTAACATTTATTAAAACAATATATACTCAACAATCACTGTCTGCAAAACAGTAAAAAAGACTTAAAAGAATAGAAAAAATAGAATAATTAATTACAAATAAAATTATATCTATTTTTACATAAAAAAATCTGAGTTTTCCCGAACAAAGCCCCCTGTAATTTTCTTGAACACAAAAAAAATGACGGTCATTTGTACAGATAGAAGTTTAGGTACTGACGTTACATATACAGATTCAAAAAAAAAATTGTCTAAGTTACAATAAACAAAAAAACATTTATGCCTTTATTATTTCCTTTCATTTTTGTGTGCGCACACAGTATGTTTTGCTTTTTTTAGCAAAAGAAGACAAAAAATATATTTTGCATTTTGGTATACCATAATTAAAATGTATATTAAATTTACAATACGTTAATAAATGTAAAAAAAATACATATCATGTAGTAAAAAAACAATGTCGTTACTGCCTTCACGTAAGGTAAGAACAAGCTCAAAAAATATCCTTTTGTGATTTTAAAGCTAAAGTCATTTAACAAAAAATATTGCGTGTAGAACCCCTCTCATCCCGCGAAGTAAATAACTTTTCAATTATGAAGTTTAAAGGAACAAGATAAACTTTGTAAATACCCTCGTGTAGGGGGATGAACAGTAGGTAAGAATCACATTCTGAAGATTAATCTCTCGCGCGATGAAATTATACAATCTCAAGATGTGTCTTGTCCTACTCTTCGATTCTAATGTTCCCAGACATGCTATGGCAGACGTTGAGTCAGTATAAATGATTGTGGGGAAAGAAACAAACTCCCCTTGTCCTAACTCAGTTATGAGGTCCCAAAGACATTTCAGTGACTTCACGCATTCGTTTATAGCGATTATTTCGGCTTCGCAGCTGCTCAGGGCAACTAAACGTTGCTTCTTAGATGACCAGGTTAGGGTATTTTTCCCCATTTTGATCAAAATTCCAGAGTATCCTTTGCTCCGTGGGGTGACACACCAGCTAGCGTCAGCGAATGCGCACAAAGGACCCGTAGATGGAGTAAAAACGAGTGATGTGTTGCAGGTGTGTTTCAGATAAGAAGCGACGCCCTTAAGAGCAGTCATTTGCAAATGTGTACGCGATTTAGCATATGTCGACAGCCTAGTAATTGCAAAAGCTATATCCGGCCGCATGCAAGTCATTACATACATTAAGGAACCGAGAAGAGATTGGTAACTAGTAGAATCGACCGGTTGTGAATCCACAGTATCATCAAGGTTCACATGAGGGCTTAGTGGCATGGTCTTTGGTTTGATGTCTTGAAGGCCATAATCAGGCAGGATTTGCTTGATGTAATGTGCCTGTGACAGATGAATTGAACCGTTCACTTGTGACACATTCATACCTAGCAGATGCTTTACCACTCCTAACTCCACGAGGTCGATTTCTTGTTTCACTTTGCCCATGATGGAGGTTAGGATGGAGACATTTGTTGTTGCTGCCACGATGTCATCCACGTAGACTTTTAAGAGAATGGTGCACCCAGCATTGGTGTAGTAGAAAAAACAATCGTCTGCTCTGGATGGAGTGAATTTTAATCGGGTAGGAAGCTGGCACAATTTTACGTACCAGCATCTTCCACTTTGTTTGAGGCCGTAAAGTGATTTACGCAATTTCCAGACGTGATTAACTGGCATTGATAATCCCTTGGGTGGCGATAGATATATGGTGTGGTCTATCGGTGCGTGAAGATATGCACATTTGACGTCATACTGGCACAGTGACATCCCTGTATGTGCAGCTATGGCAAACAGTAAGCGGAGGGATTCCATTCTGATGACAGGTGAGAATGTTAACTCATACTGGCTCCCGTAGACTTGTGACGAGCCGATAGCCACCAACCTTGCCTTGAATCTGGACACCGAACCATCAGGGTTGTATTTGATGCGGTAGATCCATTAGCTCTTTAAAATTTTGACATTTGGTGGTGGAAGCTCTAAATCCCAGACATGATGAAGCATGAGTGAATTCAATTCATCTTGCATGGCCTCTTCCCATTGATGATGTTGGGGAGAAGCGAGTGCTTGTTCATAAGACTGGGGTGTGATTGGCGGAGTGATTAGCAAGTCGGAGTCAGTAAATTCAGGATGACATAAGGCGGCACGTTGTTTTTCTGCCTTCTCTTTTAATCTTTGTGAACGTCGTAATGTTGTGGGACTTCAATGGGTGGTTGGTTCACTGGTGATTTAGATGAACAAACTGGAGCATCTTCCATCGATGTGGTTTCTGATGGAGGTGTGACCACTAGCGTGTCCTCAGTATCAGATAGGACCTGCATTCTTGTCTCGTCTAACGTTAAAGTGGGTGAGATTGGCAGTACGTTCTGAATGATATGTGGTTCGTCAAACTGTGGTGCTTCAAAGACTGGGGGTTCCATGTGAATTGGAAATACCAAAGGAACAGATGATGGATCTGATTTTCTTGTGAACTCTGGAAATACCTTAGGAAAAAAACGAATGGTACGTGCTCGTAAAAACTTGCTCTCATTGAGCGCATAAATAAGGTACCCAGGAGATGAAGTGGAGTATCCCATAAAAACACCACTTTTGGCGCGAGCGTCAAATTTTGATCGGTGCGACTTGGGTATATAATAGTATACCAGGTAACCAAAAGGAGCTCGATATTTGATGGTCGGTTTCTTTTTGGACCATATCTCTTCAGGGGACTTAATTTGACCTCGTCTAGGCAAAGAATTCAGATTAAATGCTGCTGTAGTCGCAGCATGGTCCCAGAATCGGTGCGGAACTTTTGACAATGCAAGAAGAACTCGAATTCCATCGCAAATGGAGCGTACAGCAGTCATCCCAGTCAGTTTTTAATTGAAAAATATAGGAAATATAGAAATTTTAATGTGCATTTATAGGAATGATATTCGCCAATATAGGAAATGTAATAATATAGGAACTGGAGGCCAGACCATTACAAATAGTTTTCATCTAGAAGATTTATTAAAATTGACATTTACAATTTAAATGAACTAAAAAGTTTGAATGCTGCATTCTTTATGTCAAATGTTGCTTTTACAAACAATGATTTCATGAGAATCTTAAAACTTGAAAAAACTCAATTGTTAAAACTTATAAAAAAAAAAAAATAAAATAAAATAAAAAATTTTATTTTATTTTTATTTTTCTGTTAAAACTTAATTCTTAATATAAAATACAGCTATTAACAGTTTGTTTCAATAAGCAATGATATGAATATTTTTATTTCTTTTTAATTTTTTTTGCAGGAGTTTCTGATGTTGAAAGAAAACTGTTAATTATAGTCTGCTTTCTTTTTTCCACCACTTTTTGTTTGATTCTATTAATTTCCATTTCTTTATGTGCAACATCTAATTTATTTTTTGCTGCCTCTATCATAGCTTGAGCTAAAGAAATAGCTTTAAAATCCTTTTTCTCCAAAGCCTGTTGAAGTTTTTCATTCCCATCCCTGACCAAATCATTTCCAACTTCTATTTCTGCAACTTGTCTTATTTCTTTCTCAGCATATAATTTTGATTTTTCAACTAAATCTTCTTTTGTTCTAGAGAATTCTTTCATTTTCTGCTGTCTTGCCATTTCTTCTGCTTTTTTCTGTTCTTCTACTTTTTTCTTTTCTTCTGCTTCTTTTTTTTCTTGTTCTAAACGCTGCATGTAATGACTATGAGCAGAGCAGGCCATTTGTAAGATTTCTCTTATAATCGGAACCATGTGAGGCCTATTATTGTAATCTTTAAGTTCATCTTGAATGGAAAGGATACCATTTATTGAAATTTCAGATAATTTTATTCTGTCAGAACTGATAATCATATTGCTATCAGAAAATCCTCTTTCAACTGCAGCATTACCATCTGACAAAACCAAGACAACTTTAACAAGCTTCATAATCGAAGGATATTTCAATTGATCTGAAGAAGTCTTCATGCAGAAAAAAAGCCTCCAATAATGATCAATTCTTGTTTTTGTATTGAGACACTATTCTGCAAGTGTCTCATTTTGATATAATCTCCATTCATCGCTTAAATGATCAATGTCAATTTCTATAGGTAAAGCCTTAGCTAAATTTTTCATAGCATTTAAAGTCCATGCTTCCTGGTGTACTTAATGTTGAAGGGCTTTGCAATTTTTGAGAATTTCATTATCCAAAGGCAACTTTTCTAACATAAACTGTGTTACAACTTTATAGAAACCATAGATACCTTTTACGATAATTTTACATTTTTCCTGAGGTAGTGCGATTAATGCAGAACGACATCTATCTCCCATTTCAAGATATTTTTCTTTTAAATGAATGCTCTCATTTTCAAGGTTGAGATATTTAAGTTGTGAAATTTTCTTGCACTCTTTCAAAGTATCACTTCTGATATACTTCCCTAAAATTTTCTTTGTAATAAGAATAAGTTCATCATAGAGTAAATGAATAAGTGGTTCCTGCTTTTGAAAAAATGTTAAGAATGAACTGAATGATTCAGCAACTGATTTTAAGAAACACAATTCTGCAAAAGTCTGTTTCATAACTAACTTGTTCCTGATTCTTATATAGCGAGTATTTGACGAAACAGAGGGCTGACTTTTTGGAAGTTTGTTAATGAAATACACTTGTAGTCCTTCCCATTGCTCCAGGATTCTCTCAATGGCAGGCAATAATATTAGCCATCTACATTCAACATGTTTAAGAAATTTGCTGTTTTAAACTTAGTTTTTGCTGAATGCTAAAATAATCTTCTTGCCTAGCTGCAGACATTTTAAACCAAGAATGAATATCGATTATTAATTCCGGGATGTTGCAGAAATTGGGCAATTCCAATTCTTTGGAAAACGCATTATGCATAACATGGAGACAGCAGGTTCCTACATTTACAAATCCAACATCATTTGGTCTTTTGTCTTTAATATTTTGTCATTGATGATTCTCCAAACGGTTTTATTGACATTAGGTCCATCACTGCCCAACATCACAAGTTTATTTAAGGACAATCCATTTTCATCAATAGCAAATATAATCTTCTGGGCTATCTGTATTCCGGTAGCATCTCCCATAAGGTATGTTCGTAAATGACCAACAGTTACTGCATCTGCAACTGGTGACCAGTATCGAACTTTTATATCCGGTTGCTTAACAAGTTGTTTGTTTGTAGTTTCATCATATTCTAAGGTGTAAGAATATGATGATCTAAGTTGACTTAGAAGGCATTTATGAAAGTAAGGCCCAATTGCATCAGATATAAGATAGGATATTTTAGACAAACTCATCGAAAAGTTTCCAGGAACTTCACCAGGAAACAGACTCAAAGAGTTCTTTTATATTATCACAGGATGAATAAGAATATCTAGACTGAACAACTTTCATTACCCACAAAATTTCTGCCCTAGTACCAATATTTTGTGAAGAACAAAATAAAATTGGTTCTATTTGGTTTTCAGAATCACTGATTAATGAATTTGCAGATGAAAGAGTATTGCTTTCATTTCTGCAACCAATACCAATTGTCAGCTGTTTTCCATTTACGATGTCACCTGGCGTGCACGAAAGATCGTGTGTTAAAAGGCCGCATTTTGCAAATGCTTTTTTTGAGATCTTTTATACGTACACACACAGTCGATTCTTCTCTAGTGTTTTGCACATTTCTTTCTTTAAATATGGATGTTCGTCTTTGTGGTAAAGATTTAATGGTTGAGAGGGGAAAATGTGAATGTAAAAGGAGGAAGAGAGTGCAATACATAAGATAATTTGATCAAGGAAGTGAATGTAGATCTATATTCACTTCCTTGATTTGATAGATTAATTTCCCTTCCAAAAATTGTTGGCCTTTTTAAAATATTTTAGATGTCTTAACATAAACACAAAAGAATCTTTAAAAAATAGGAAATATAGGAATATTTGTCCATATATAGGAATTTATAGGAACCTTAAAAAAATATAGGAAATCTAGGAAGACTGGGATGCCTGGTCAGCAACACCATTAGACTGGGGGTTCTCAGGAACGTTGAATTGTTGAGATATGCCTTGCTTCGTACAGAACTCACCTAGCTCCGCATTGGTGAATTCTGTTCCATTATTGGAACGTATATACGCCAGATTTTGTCCTGTAGAGCGTTGTAGCTTTAGTATTAAGTCTATTAACGCTTTTGGCACTTCACTTTTTGTCGGAGTAGCACAAACGAAAGTTTTTTGTGAGAAATCATCGACGGCTACTAACAGGAATTTCTTTCCAATAATAGAAGTGGTAGGCATTGGTCCCACTGTATCCACATGAAGTAGCTGTAAAGGATGTGTTGACCGTTGACCTTGTACAATGTTGTGAGGGGCGTTGCATAATCGTGCCTGAAGGCATGCAACACATGGTTGGTCATCAATTAATGGCGTCAAAACTTCAAGACCACGCATGCTATGGTGTTTCACGGCTGCGGTAAGTTTTTTTGATTACGGATGGCCCAATGCATTGTGAATGTCACTATAAGTGACAGCAATTGAAAGTAATGTGGGGTCTGTTCGGGAAACTGAATGGATATTTGAGACCACGGGAAGGAACAGGAGGTCCTCCATGCTCTCCTGTGCAGCCATGGTCGTGCCCTTGGGTAAGTAATGGAATAACCAGTTGGGCCGAAAAGAAGACTGTAACCCTGCTTTGATATTGACTCATGGAGACAAGATTAAGGCACGCGTTTGGGGCATAAAGCGCGTCATGGAGTTTTAAAACTGCTCCTGAATCTAATAACACGCTTGCCACACCAGTACCGATGGCAGCAATCGTTTTTTTAGGGTCTGCAATATGTATTCGCTTATGACCACTTTGAAAAGAATCAAAGAACTGTTTTTCTTTAATTACATGAAATGAGCTGCCCGTGTCAACTATCCAATCCTTGTTTGGAACACCAACACAGTTGGCTGCAGGTTTCTTGCTTTGTTCTTTTGTACCCGATTTGCGAGGCTTATGGTTAGGACGTGAAGCTGATGCACGAGGCATGCGCTTTGTCGATACAGGATCCTGCAAACGAGGGGGTATAAGGTGCGTGAAGTAGCTGGACCTGCAGTAGTGGGATAAATTTTGGACGGACAAACCGTTTTTACGTGTCCTCGGCCTCTACAATTATGGCATGTTACGTCATTTGTTCAACGGGCATTTGGATGTGGATGCGGGGAAGAAACAAAGGTGGCACACGAGGCTACACCTATTGAGGAATTTAGTGTCGTGTGGTCCTTAAAAACCACATTTAGTTGACTCAGGAAGGTTTCAATTGACATTGATGGCTTTGATTGGACCGCGAGTCTTAATGGAGTATAAGTTGAGGGTAGACCTGCGACCATATGGTCAATCAAAATTTTATCATCCAGAACCAGGGACATGGCTCCAGCCTGAGCACGGATTTGTAGCGCTCTTGCTACATAGGCATTCGGATCATCAGCGTCTAAGAAACGCAAGGCTGAGAGACGCCACATTATTTCAGCCTGTGTCACTGAATCCGGCTTTCCATATCGACACTTAATTGCTTCCCACAATGTATAGCGATTGTCATCTTGAAGCATGATGACAATATCATCACTCACCATACTCAGGAGATAATGCCGTACTCTTGCCCAATCAAGGTGCATGGATGAGCTGGCTGATGCTTCTGTAGGGAGAGAGATCTTTCCTTGGACATATTTGGCTAGCCCTTTGGTTTCGAGAAAGGTTAAAACTCGATACGTCCATTGAATATAATTGGCACTCGTTGGCCTAGGGAGGGAACGACCCTCTTCAAAATATGATTCCTCCATATTGTATTAAAATAAAAGAAAGAAACCATGAACCTCTGCTACCATATGTTCAGAGGGGGAAGCAAAATAAATAGAATTTAATGGGTGGTACTTTAAAAGAAAGAACCCAAAACTTAAAGAGTAAACGTGGCTCATTAAAAGACTTTCATTTTGGTTTAAAAATTGCGATATTTATTTATAAAATTCAAAAATTCTGTACCAAAGAATGTTCTATACAATATGATTTAATTGAGGAATAGGCATTGCAATCTCAATTACAAAAGAAAATATTTCTCGGAATAAAATAAAGAAATACTTAAATGTACGCTAAATACAGCAAAACATTGTAACGAGAAATATTAATCGCTACATTGAGCGAATTGAGATTAAATATAAAAAAATTGAAACAGACCAATTCCTTATAAAGAATAAGGAAAAGTAATTTCAAAATTCCCATTTAATGTCTAAAGAAAGACTGCGAAATAATAATTAATTATTATTGGGAAATAAGAATTGAAATGTGCAGCATGGCATCCCTTATGCGCGTTATTGTTGAAATAGCATTAAAAGAAATTTCATTATTACCTTATGGGTAAACCCGCAAAACAATGCTGCTCGGTAAAGAATCATGGCTGCCGCGAGAAAGTGAGAAATTCAATAAGAAACTAAACATCGAACGGCAGGGTAGGGGTAATTTGAAGAGCATTGGAATGAAAATGATAAATGGAAATTGAACACCATGCTGCAGGCTAGTAAGGACGTGGAGGACCAGGAGGGACGACTGGTCAAGCCAGACGCTGGAAGTGGTGTCTGAAATAAACAAAAAACAGTAACCACGGAAAGAACATCAACAATAGTGGGACACACAACCTCGTGATCACGAAAATTATTCGCGAGGGACAACCACCTGCAAAACAGTAAAAAAAAAACTTAAAGAATAGAAAAAATAGAATAATTAATTAAAAATAAAATTATATCTATTTTTACATAAAAAATCTGAGTTTTCCCAAACAGTTATGCTTGTAAACTTAACCTGGTTGGTTTCTGTGTTAAGGTATTTTTTGTGATTTGACCATGTAACAACTTCTTGCTATAAAAGCAGGGCAAAGTTCCGAATCTATATCATAACAGGTTTGCAGTTTGATCAGACTGTTTTGTATCATGCCGACAAAGGTGGCCTGGCCGCCTAAATTCGCATACGTGAAATAAAGGTCTTAGTGTGCATTTGTGTTTGCTCCTGGTGTATTGTATTATGTTATTGTTGTAAAATTAATAAAATTACTCAGTAGTTGTAAAATTCTAATTTCCCTACCAGTAGGGTAATTTTAACAGAAGTCCCCGATTTTTCCAGATGTGTAAAACGCCCTATCAATTCCCTGATTTTTAGCTTCTTCACCAGCCTGATTAGTGCTCCCTCATACATTTGCCAGGTGCACTGCAGTCGACTATGACTCATCCATTTTCCCATGCCTTAGCATTGTCTGATGCACACTGATCTTTATAACAACGTTGTTATACAAGGTGTCTACAGAGTTTCTGAAAGTCAATTCAGTGGCTTTTTGGGGACGTCATAAAAAAATTTCCTGACCCTATTTAATTGTCCTTTCCCAGCTGACTCCTCCCACCAGCATTAGGCGCCATCTGTTATCGTATTTCATCTGAAAATGGTGGACGTTGATAGGATCATGCTATGTGCTGCAACCATGTGTTCTACAAATTCTTTAGAAATGTTACAAAATTTCAAATTGGAAAATGCTTTTGAGTTTTTAGAAAGTAACCGCATACATAGTAGAAGGTGTAAAGAACAAGGCTTCAGATTCTTTTGTGGCAGTTTTATTCGCAACATTAAAGTTGAAACCAAAGATTCGACAAGTGAGTTTGAAGTGTCTGTATATTGCTGGAGATCGCAGCGTAAAAACGAAAATCCACACAATCTAAAAATAAAATTCAAACCAACAAAGGAAAATTTAGAATTAACTGCAGCTCATTGTACTTGTACTGCTGGGCAAGTACTTTCAATTTCATTTTTATAAATATAAAATTTGATCTATAATTTTTATTTAATATTTTTTGGAATTACTAAAAAATCAATTAGTCATATACAGTCGAAACCCGTTAATACGAACTCAGTTAATACAAAAACCTGGTTATTACGAACAATTTTGCTGGCCCGTCCCCGTGAATGATATTTACATGTAAATTCATCCTCTTAATACGAACGTTTTTTAATTAAAGTCCGGTTAATATGAAGGAAAATTTCGGAAATTTAGTGAGAAAATAGTGATCAGAATAAAAATTCTAATGTTTTCGAAGTATGCAATTTTCTAAAATACGAATTAAATGTTTTCTCTTAACTAACCACTGACTTCTAAAGAATCACATTCTTTCGGGCGTGACGAACACTACTAATCACGTGATGTTCACTAACGCGAATCTAATTGGTTCTGTATGAGAGCGCACTTGTTTCAAAAGAAAAAATAAGACAGCAAGCAGAGACAAGTGGGACACTTAAAAGGAAACGGATGCGAACAGCAACACATGAGGAAATGGAAGAGGCATTGCTGAAATGGTTTCAACAAGTTTACTTTTTTCTATATTGTACACGTGCACTCACAGTGTCTGGATAGAAACTAAGATGGCGGAGTCGAAAGTGATGATGATCCCGAGCAAATTCAGCACTTTGCTCCGTCAATACCGCGTATGATTACTGTGATGGACGACCTCAAATCATTTATTTTATATGAGGAAAACAATGGGGAATTCCAAGAGGTGAGTATTTAAAAATTAATTGGAATATTTTCAATTAAATAAAAACTAAATGTAATTCCAAAAAATTTACAAATTACAATCTTTTAATTTTAGGATTAAAAATTAAACCAAGCGGAGTTATGACTCATGTACTTAACTGCAATGTGGGGTTCGAAAAAAAAGAAAGACAATTGCTTGCTCTTTATTTGAAGCAAGAAAGCAAGTGGTATGTTGGAGATACATTGCATTTTTAAAAAGTAATTAATAACTTTTTGTATTGACATTCATTTACAGGCTATAGAAAGTAACCCTTTGCAAATTACAACTTTCAGCAATTCAATCAGTGGAAAAAAAATAATACCTTTACAGTATGTAATGACTCCAAATGCAACAACAACTGAGGCCCAGTTTGGTGACGTGCAAAATTATTCCCTTTTGGATTATCAGTTAAAACATTTTACTGTTGAACAAATTTCACAATCAGCTACCTGTGAATTTACTCCCCTGCCTCTGATCAATCCCATACAAGTTGATCAAAGTAATTTAGTTAAAAACCATTTTTATGAATCACATATCGTCACAACAATTGAAGATTCTACATCATTGGCCCAACAAACTTATTAGCAAAATGACTGTAAAGAATTGCATACAGCAAGAAAACTAAGATTATGCTCATCCCAATTTGGAAAAATCTGCAAACGAAAATCAGTAAGTGATAAGTTTGTGGACTGTATGATAAATCCGCCTGATATTTCAAAAGTTGCCGCCATTCAACATGGAAGATTGACAGAAAAAAAAGGCAAGAGAAGAGTTTTTGATGAAGAAAAATTTCCATGTACACAAGGTTGGATTAATCATTAATCCACAATACCCATACATGTACTTGGGTACCAGCCCGGATAGGTTAGTCTGCACTGGCAATGGACTTTTTCTACTGGAAATTAAATGCCCATTCAAGTACAGAAATCAGAGTGTCTTCAATGCCATTGGAGACAAAACGTTTTACCTGAAGATGGAAAAGGTCATTTTAAGCAACCAACATGATTATTTTTACCAAGTACAGGGACAAATGATGATTTCTGGAATTCATCAATGTAAATTTTTTGTTTATACAAATGTTGATTCTGTTCGTGTTGATGTTAAATATGACTTTCGTTTTTATATATAAATGATTCAAAAATTAAAGAATTTTTATTTCCTTTATTTTTTACCTAAACTAGAATTACAACATGCTCAAAGTGTTTAACATGATTAATCCTGTGTTTGAAAATAAACAGATTATACAATAACACTATACAATTGTGTTTTTTGTACAGTTAATTTAAAAAAAATTATTCTAGCAAGCATACAAATCACACTCCAAAACTGCTTGAGTCAAACATGTTTACTGGTATGATTCTTTTTAAAATCTTATATTTATTAATTCTAGCCATGGCTTTCTCAACATGGACTCTGTATCTGGCAACCATTTTAGTTTTCATAACATTTATTTTTGACATTTGACACTTAAAAGAAGCAAAAGGGGGAATGGTTCAATTTACACCAGCTGTATTTAACAAATCTGCAATCACAAAGCCTTTATCGGCCATAACTTCATCACTTGGCAATATTTCTCCTTGTTCAATTTTTCTCTGGATAACATTTAATAGTCCACTTTCTTTTACGATTTCCTGATCACTGATCATTAATTGAGAAATAAAAATAATAAAGAAGAATATTATAAGTCTATATTTTAAATATTTTAAATGACTGCAAACCAGTATTATAATTATCATCGTCATCTTTCAGGTTAGCAATACAAAATGAGGATTTTTGCATTTGCTGTACATCAGTTTCAAGTTTTTTAAATTTTTTCTCGGGACTCAACTTCCTGACCACTAACAAGACAAAATTGGCTTTGTAAATCCTGAATAAACAATTCTTTCTCTTTAATTACATTCTCAAGTTCAGCTATTTTTAAAAGCTGTCTCTCTAACTTTTCTTGTAAAGTAAGAATTATGTCTGCAGTAGATATATTGTCAACTCCAAGATCTCCTTCATTCAAATGTCAATCTGAATGGACTTCTAATTTATCTTGCCACGCTTCTAGACAAACCTGGAATAAATATATATTTATAATCGTTTACCTTAAACTATCCTACTTGTGAGAAATTACTTGATTATTATTGACACAATTTAATAACAGTTTACCTCTTGACAAAGTGCTTTGATTAATTTCTCATTTTCTTCATTACATAAATCTTCTATCAACTCTAATTCTTGTTGATTCTTTCTAATTTTTCCAAAATTTCCCGATTTCGTTTTGCCTCCTTAGCAGATTTCATTTTTGCCTCTTCATTATTTTTTTTCAAAAAATCTCTTCCTCAAACATGATGCTCCTTCGGAATCCAATTTCATGTTTTTGACTGGCTCTACAGAAGACTTGGGTAAATTCTGGGAAGGAATTTCATCAGCCTTTAAACTTCATCTTTGTAGACACATTACATTAATGATAACATTTATTACTAAATAACCTGAATAACCTGAAATAAACATTACCAATGTAAATTTACACATTACATTAATAATAACATTCTGATATTTTGTGATTGTATAATAGTTAGTAATTTGACAGCAACTCTAAATAAATTATAATCACATTTATCTGCAGGGATGGATCTGGAATTATTTTTTTTGTAGCCACTGTTTAGCCACTTTCGAATTATATTAGCCACCAATGTTGCCAACTCAAAAAAATTTTCCCTCCAAATCTAAGCAAAATAATCCATTGAATTCAATTGTATAAATGAAATTAAATCCACAAAATTTGGAGGATTTTTGCATAATTTTTATGTAAAATCCACAAAATTTATCGAATATCTACTAATTGGCAACAATGTTACCAATAATGCAGGTGTCAATGCCCAAATGTCAAATATTGACAACGTAAAGGATACGAATAATTTTAAACTTCAAGTTAGAAGTAATTCTAGAATAGCCCCAGGTGAGAATGACAATTAAGGAAAATTATGATATAAACATGATTTTTTTTTTTTCAACACAGACTTTTGCCACTTCAAAATAAAATTTGCCACTTCGATTTTTTGGGGGGCCATTGGTGAAAGTGACGATCAGCAGCACAACCCCTGATCTGGATTGTTTAATTCCATGCAAATTACTTTACCAAAAATTAAATATTCAATAAAATTTAATTTCTGTCATGATCATTTGGAACTATAATTAATTTTACAAGACTTATTGAAACTTATCGTATTGAAGACCTTACTGAAAATAATTGAAATTACCTTCAAGATGCAGAAAATCTTCGGAAATAAAATGCTTTGAGCAGACTCTCAAGTTGCTTGTTAATTTCTTCCCAATTCTCAACTTGTGTTGCCAGGCTTCTTTAAGTGCTTTGTTTGCTGGTAAATAATGAAAGCTGACATTTTCTTGACCATGCAAACTATTGCATTGTGGTACACAACAATTAACAACCATTATTTGTATCACAATAATAAATGTTATGTGATGCACAAATGTAATTGTGAATATCCTATCTGATCCTATCTCGTGCTGCCATTTGTAAAACATGACGTTTTTTTGACGTCATCATGCAACCAATCACGTTGCATCGGGAAGGGACAATTACTTTTAATGCCAAAAAAAAACTAACAAGGGAATCCCTCGAACATGTACGTCACAGGTTTCCACCAAATTGAAATATGTTACTGATCTGAAACTACTATAGATGCTTGCAAAATAAGAAAGTGCGAAATTTTGTTTCTTTCAAAATAGACCACGAAAATGAAAAAATTTGAGCACAAGGATCCCATTGTTAAAGCGGGCTGTGTGTATTAATGCACTTAAAAAACTTCTTTCTTGCACTACTCAGCAATAACAGGGTATCCAGCGAGTTATTCAAAAAAAATTCCCGTATATTTCCCGTACTTTCTCAAAAATTTCACGTATATTTTAAATAATTTAAAATAAACTTAATGTGATTATTTATTAAATATTCTTCACACAATTATGTAAATAACAAACTTTATTAAGGGTCTTTATCTATACAAATTAAAACTTTTAGTCATATATTAATTTTGACGAAGTTCTGTCATCGCTTCATCAATTGCTGTAACTTGCACTTTCCCCTTTTAGGTGGCATTGTTTTATAAGCAATTTATTGGTTTCTGACGACTACATAAAAGAAAGAAAATAAAACTGTTATTAAAACCCAATAACCCATACCTAAATAAATCATAATTAAAACATTTAATCATACCTAAACCTCATCGAAGGTCGGCGAGACAGGGCCCACTCTATAGTATACGAAACCCGTTAATTAAACTTGAAATATAATTGAATATGAGTTCTTACCTGAAGAGCTGTTGTCTGTTGGATGTTTGGATGTTGTCTGGATGCAGTGTTGCCAAGTCTTACACTAGCGCCGTAACTAGAATGGTGAGCAAAAGTTACTAGATTTCACTAAATATAAAATTTGCAAAATTCCCTGATTTTTCCAGGTTGATCACGTTATTTTCCCTGACCATAAGCAGCAAAAAAATCTATCTTGATAGAAAAATGACTGAAAGAAGAGAGACGGTAACCTAAAAACTGTGATTATGAAAAAGTCTACTTACAATTATGAAGTCTTCCAATGAAGTTTCCAACGAACTGAAATTGTTACGATCAACACGTTTATATATATCCCAGACATACAAATAAAGCACCAATGGGAGGCCAGCACAAATTTTTTTTTTTAATTTCCCGGATTTTTTGAATTTTTCCTGTATAATTCCCGAATATTTCCCGGTACCGAAGAATTCCCGTATAATTCCCGTACTTCCCGGATCGCTGGACACCCTGAATAAGCACGAATCCACTTCACAATCAATGGAAGTAGACAGCAGCAGGCGACAATTGAATGGCTTCTCAAGTTTCTAAACAAACTTAGTTTTTAAAAATAGATTATTACAATTAGCTAATTGTCTTCCAGTAAAAAATGTGTATAGTAATCATTAACCATTTTCTTAATTTATTATTTCATTTTATTAAGTAATTCGTAATCAAGCACGAGGCTGGCTTCATGTGCAACATCGAGTAATATGTTGCGTTGGTGAGGGAATGTATATCGCGGTGCTTTATAATTTTAAATAAAAATAGTATTCATGGATGCTTACCTCATCTTATAAATTATTTCGAGATGAATAATTGTACAGCAAAATTAAGGTTTTATGCTTAATAACAGTGCTCTAACTGCAATTCTTTGGCGAACACCGCTAACAATTTTGCTTGTTTTATTACCGCCATGATTGTTGAACTCTGCACTTCCGGAGCGGAGCGCTCACTACCGCGCAACACTATCATTTCCACGGTGTGCTTGCTTGCGCGCAAACAAAAAGTCTATGTCGGGTTCCCTTGCAGGTAGAACATTTTTCCCGGGCTGGAGAGACCAGATTTTTTTACATGATCAAATTTTAATTCTGCGACTTGGAATTTTCGTGACCCATTTTCCAATTTCACTACTTTTTCGGGACTTTCGTGATCTGCAGACACCCTGTTATAGAGGTCAGTGATGACGCATCTGTGTATTAAGGGTGTGTTTGTTTAATGCGACGAAAGCGACAAAATCGTGACAGTCGTCAGAGTGACCAAAAACGAATTCGTCAATCCGACTT
Source organism: Rhysida immarginata (assembly GCA_023313115.1). Taxonomy (NCBI): domain Eukaryota; kingdom Metazoa; phylum Arthropoda; class Chilopoda; order Scolopendromorpha; family Scolopendridae; genus Rhysida; species Rhysida immarginata. The sequence continues at coordinate 6,673 of JAHWFO010038280.1, read as the reverse complement.
TTTAAAATGGCTTTCGATGCGTGTAATTGCATTTATGCCGAAAAAATTATACTGGAGTAAACTAAAATTATTATGTTGAATTTACAGAAACCATATATATGACTGAAAGATTGCTAGATATATTTTTAATTCATCCTGCTTGCTTTGATTTTGCTGCGACTTGAATATGGCTGCTTGAATCAGCTTGAATGACTGGCTTGAATGCTAATCCCGCAGAAGCTAACGATCGTTTTAGCTCGTTGACTCAATCGGGTGACAAAGCGTAACTGCGTCGGCGTCACTGGCAATAGCAAACGGAAGTAGTCGGTCTGACGAGACTAAACAAAAGCAGTTACGTTAACTTCGTTGCTTTCATTGCACTAAACAAACACACCCTAAGTAATCTGTGGTGCTGCTTGTCTCTTATGTATCTTGCTGAGCTGGCGTTAAGCAGCTCACAAATTACTTTATTTAAATCAACCGCATCACAAATTACCTTATTTTGCAATAGAGTGCATGAGGTTTTGCGTTTTTATTTATTATCGAATATGTTGATGAAAATTTTGCCATTTTGTGAATTAGCAGCCTAATTTAAAGATATCCAATCGTACTTTTATTTTGGGTGGATTTCCCCTTAACAAAGGCAAAGAAATCAAAAACATGCAAAGAATATGCGTCTCGATTTAAATATTCGCTGCATTAAATTTAATCACCAGTGAAAAGAAAAACAAGAAAAAACAGTTAAAAAAAATTAAAAAAAAAACAAACAAGTTTCTTATGGCATAGCCTACATGATAAGAGAAAAAAATTAAATTAAATACACTTTGTTAAAATTATGCTAAAATTGTGTTCACAGCGAATAATAGGCACGGGCTTAACATAGCGAATAATGGCAAAAAGACAGATCAACGCTAGCGCCACCATTCAGCGATTATGACTAAACAGGTTAATCGTTTTAGGGACACTGTTTAGAGGCCAAATGGGCAGGCTATCTCTTATCATGTAGACTATGCTTATGGAAAATGAAACTCTAATAATGAAAACAGAAGATAAACTAGTGCCTTCTCTCGGCGAAATCTTAACTTATAAACATTTTATAGTTACAAGTTGTTGCTAAAAAACTATAATCATCACATCAAACTTTAATCTTTTAATATCTACATTACCTTGTCGTATCATCTATATTAACATATAAAGCCCGCGGTGTACCGTAAGCTCCATTTCCTAGTGCCGTCAATCTAACAGTTTTGACATAAGTTGACGAACGAAACACATGCTTCCAATAAGGCGAGAAGTGTTTGAAGAACGTGCATTGGTGAATTAGGCAACAGTGCTTGATACTCAACATCATGATTTCCCTGCGCTGACTAAAAGCAAATGCTATCAAAAACTAGCTAGTTTCATTTAAAAAGAAGCATTCGCATAACGGAATAAACAAATTGAAACTCTTACAAGACTTGTAACAATTAGCGACCATCTTGAATATTATAGTTCCGGTTTACTTACTTCCGCCAAGCTAAATTTCCGCCATCTATCGACCATTCACGCTCGCCAAAAACACGGCCTACGAGATAGTAAAAGGCCTGTGCATTCGGTATAAAAGTAGGGAAACTCGAGTTGTAAGATTCCGCCGGCAGATGTCTCGATTTCATGACATAATCTTAATATTGTTTCTATTACGAAAGTGTGCGAAAATAATAAAATCTATAATATTTAATCACTTTTATTACTTTGTTTTAAGAAATGAATTTTGTAATTCATAAATTAACTTGAAAACGTAATTTTTATTACAATTTATAGTTTTAAAAGTATACAAAATCAAATAAAAATTGTATCAAGGGATGGATGGAAGGGGAGCAATATAACTTAATATATTGCCCCCCCCCCCCCCTTCATCTATTCTTGATATAATAAATCTCTATGTATATAATAATGTTTATGAAATATAAAAATAAAAGTTTCAACATTTTTCTGTTTTAAAGGCCTGCGTTTTATATTTTTAACAACATTGTATTTTTCTGTCATTTTTTTGCATAATTATCTAGTAAAGGCTTTAATAATTTAGTAAAATGATATTATTTATATTACTATGATTAGTAGCTTCACAAATTATATATGAGAGTTTTTAAAATTGCGAGTGTTTTTCTTTCAGAATTGAAATATGGAATCGCTTCATGTACAAATTCAGTAACCACTTCCATCAAAACAGCTATAATAACAAAGTTTTTATTAGGATATCTTAATCCTCCACTGTCTTGAAATGTTATGAGTGATGTAAAGAGCGATGGGGATTTTATTTACAGCTTTTTTCGATGAATAAAATTTTTATTTTCGATCATTAAAATAATTTTTCATATCAATAAAAAGTAGTTTCACATCATAAAAATGTAAATTCGTTTCAATAAAACCAATGACTTTTATTAAGTGTAACATTTTTAATTAAATGTAATCTAAACTGATTTTCTTACTCAGCAGATTCTTATTGAAAAATTACAGTAACAGTAAAAAAAATTCAAATTATTCATATATTGAATTATAATGAAAGTATATATAATTTTATTTCTAAAATGAACAAAAGTATTACAAATAAGATACAATAAGAATAATATAACAGTGTATAATTGAGCACTCACTTTTTTCTTATTCTATGACAATGATTTGTATTTTCATAAGAATCTGCTGAATAAGAAGATCAGTTTAGGTTACGTTTTATTCTTGAAAAAAAATTACGTTTTATTGAAACGAATTTACATTTTGATGACGTGAAGCTGCGTTTTATTCATGTGAAAAATTATTCTATTGATATGAACTATTATTTTATTGATGTGAATCTTTATTTTTCAATATGAAACTACGTTTTTTTGAACGAAACTATATGTTGTTGATATGAAAAATTATTTTAATGATCAAAAATTACATTTTATTCATCGAAAAAAAGCTGTAAATCGATGAAACGTGATTAAAACTGAAAAAAAACTACACGCAGTAATGCAGACAATTCATTAACCATGACATGAAGTAGCGCGCCAAGCGGTAAAAACGCAAAACAGCATGTTTCCCGATTCTGGCCTCAAAAAGGGGCAAATGCACAGGCCTTTTACTATCTCGTAGGCCGTGGCCAAAAAATGAGAAAATAGCCTTCAAATGAGATAGCAACTCGGGAGAAATCATAGATCGTTTAACGAAATAATACCAAGGCCTTGATAATAAGCAATAATACTGAAGCCTTGATAATACTGAAATATAGGCCAAAAGCATCAAAAATCTATGCTTTTACTTTAAAATATATCTCGAGATTAATTATCAATAATAAAATTTTTACTTCGGCCAAAAAAGATAAAAAGAAAAATCAAACATCAATTATTCAACTGTATGTAAGTTTTAAATTAAAACTTTTAATAAAAATAAAATTTATTAATTTATTTTTTTTTTAGTTTACAACACGATCTATAGATATTCATGGTCATCGAGCTCCATTGTTAAAATGAAGCTAAAATTTCTAGCTCCCGGTAGGGCAGGAACTCTATTGATAAGTGGCGCTGCATGTACAATCGGCCCAACTGCGTCTGCAGCGCCGCCCTATCGGCAGATAAAAACTTTACTTTCATATTCAGTTTCAATGGCTAAGGTCAAAAACCCTCACCGGTGAGAGAATGATGACGTAATTTCTCACTGGGCTAACCGTCTTTTTCTCGGTGAGGACGGTGAGACTAACCGGTTAGGCATAGCAGCACTAACTGGCGTTTCTGACCGCGTTAAAATGACGTCACAGTTTTCTCACCGGGATTTCTGACCGACCAAACGCTAACTCTTCTCACCGGTGAGAGTTTTTGACCTTAGCCAATGAAAATCTCTAACGCAGGTTGCGGTCGGCTTAGTGCGGCACCTGGCGCGATCTGTTTTCCTTAGCTTCTCGAAACAATGGAAAATGGTCGAAGCTCGATGACCATGAATATCTACAGACCGTGGTTTACAATTAATGAACCAGTTTTAATAACAGTTGTATTGGCCGGCGCGGTGGCCGAGAGCGTTGAGGCGCAGGTCTTGCCGCTCTCGTAACCAGCGAGTTGCGGGTTCGAATCCCGCCAAGGGCATGGATGTGTGTATTTGTCTATTTTCACTATCATCCTTCCAGTCTCCTGGAAGGGGGAGATGCGAGCTGGAAATCAATCATCAGTTGTATTGTTAATGCTCCTCTCTACGTTTCTCATTTGTTGCACCAATTATCTTTTGTTTAAATGTGGCTAAGCAAAAACTCATGAAATCAAAGTATAGAGTGAAAATACTTGAAAAAAGAACGTAAATAGAGACTCAAAACGAAGAAAAGTATCTCATAACATGATATCAGATGGCGATAAAAAGTAAAAAGTTATAAAACCTAAAAAAAAAAAAAATTACGTCATCTGGCCTGGATTCGCAGCCAACAAGAAAGGCCTGGGACGAGGGGTGCCCATCCCCTTGTCAAAATCCCTCACCGGCAGGGGTGCCCATCCCCCCAATGGATAGTCCATTCTCGTCTCCTGCTTATGACTCCCCCCTCCCCAATTGGATAGCCCATTCCCCCCACAGCTTATGATGACTCCCCCCCTCCCCCCCCAAATGGATAGTCCATCATCCTAGAGCACATCTATTATGGTGCTCTACATCATCCTAGAGCACATCTATTATGGTTCTCTACATCATCCGAGTCACCAGAGGCCTCTAGTGGCTGTTTTCAATACTACATCGTTGCTTGTGACTCTTTCTAGTGGGAATATAAAAGGCTCCAATTCCAGTTTTAGATCAACTTTTTCTTGTTTCTCCCCCCTCCCCCAAAAAGGTTCATGGTGACATTGTCGCCATCCCCCCTATGGCGTGGGCACCCCTGCTCACCGGTGAGAGAATGATGACGTAATTTCTCACTGGGCTAACCGTATTACATGGAATAACTAACCGGTTAGGCATGGCAGCACTAACTGGCGTTTCTGGCCACGTTAAAATGACGTCACAGTTTTCTCACTGGGATTTCTGACCGACCAAACGCTAGCACGTCTCACCGGTGAGAGTTTCTGACCGTAGCTAATTTCTCATTGAGATAACCGTCTTTTTCTTGGAGAGGACAGCTAGACCAAAGACGATAAGATGTACAGTCGGGTGCAACAGGGTTTTTGCCTGCTCCGTGGGGGCTGAACTAACTGGATGTTGATCGGTTGCAAAATCAGGTACTTGGACTGAGAGTCAAGGCAGATTAGAATGGACCTGTCCCTTCTGAATGAAAATAGGGTAGCAAGTATACGCTTGGGATGTACTTGACGCGTGCTCCCTCCTGACAATAGTACGCGATAGCGGCTGACAGCAGTATCGTTAAAGTCTCTGCCTACTGCCTCGAATAGCAGACTTCGAATCCGATATGGATAGACATTTTTTTGTTTGTTTGTTTTTGTTCATTATCGCGTTTTAAGTTTTTAAACAGTGTATGTAAAGAACATCATAAACAGATTAAAAATTTTTCATCCAAGTGTGCAATTTGATCTGTTTATTTGAGGGTTTAAATAACTTTTTGTGTTAATTGTCATGTCATGCTTTATTCTATATTTTTGTTTTTAATAAAATATACACCAATTCATATCACCGTTACTTTTACAAAACTCCTCTTTTGTACAAATCATTTAACATTCTCTACTATTAAAATATATAATCCTATATATTAAAACGCAAAGCATTTTTTGTAAGAGCAAAATTGGCACTTCTGTGCATGCGCATCTGAAGCCAACAAAAAAAGTTGCGACAATCCATCAGAAGCCAGGGATTGTTGTAATGAGACAATATTCAATCATTGTTTTGCATTAAATAAACTGAAGATTTGCAGAAAGAAAATCCTGCCTTGATCCACGGCCGTACTATATATCCAGGCCTGACAACTGAATTGATGACGTCATGCTGGAGGTCGGTGAGACATCATATCGTCTGCTTGCCATTTTGACGTAGGAGATAATTTTTGGAGTGTTCATTTAACTTGTATAAACATAATTTGTCATCTTGAATAATTTGTAATCAGGAACCTAATTAGAAACCTTTCCTAAGTATAATTTTATATAAATAAAAATTATTGTCAGTTATAGCATAGACTTTTAATCCCCTGGTCTGTGCACGGCTATTGTTCTCTAGGTTAAAGTTTGGTCCGTAGCCGATATTGCACGCTAGATGGCGTTACTTACGACTTTTCAGTAGGCTCTTAAGTAATTCTCCTTTACATAACGTGTAAGGATTGAAATTAAACGAAATAAATTTAAAGTAATATACGTTTGATGAGTAAATTTTAGTAAATCTATCTATCTATCTATATATATAAAGAAGGATGTTTGTGGGTCTGTATGTTTTATATACAAATCTACAGTTTTATTCCGATCTTGATAAAATTTCGCATACATGACCTTCAAAGCATGAGGAAGGTCACTGTCTACCTCAGATTTCGGAAAAATAATAAATATCGATAAAAAATCGATATTCATGGTTATAGCAAGGCATATTAATGAGAAATATCTCATGACCAACAATGCAAGGCAAAGTTTGTGCAACAATAGGCCCATTGTGTTCGCATCAACAATGGTATCAACGCGCAATTCACCAATAACAATGAGCACAGAATGATGATGTAATGTTAAAGCAATCTTTCCAAGAATTATAACAATGAACATAAAATGATGATGTAATA